>JASANE010013364.1:0-13685 GCA_030248225.1 Trileptium ribeirensis | reverse complement strand
AGTAGCCATATTGACCACTTTGCGCTCCATAATTTCGGAATGAACATGACAGATACCAAAGATACAACTGGGTCATTGAGCCAAAATGGTCACAATTTCGGCCGGGTCACTGGGTCAGTTTAGGAACTGGGTCACACCTTCCGTGGGTCACTGGGTTACTGGATCATGAGACAGTGACCCAGTTTCATCTCTGATGTATACATTTTTTATGAACTAAGTGCTTCGTGGCGACCGTTTGATTTGCACGGTTTATGCAATATTTTGCGACGCTTTCTATATTTAACAATATTTGTTTTAATCAATACACAATGTTTGTATAATGTGAGAGTGCCGATTACGCAACGAGAAGTTGTCGGTCTTCATTTAACCCATTTAAAAGTCATTACTGGATACGTCGTTACCACGGCGAAATTATTTATTGCCGATTTCTTCAAATTGGAGAGGTTGGCGGATCGGAATCTGTGGCATTGTCGGTTTCACCCCCGTTCAAAACGCCAAAACGGGTGACCCTGGTTTGTGTCTTCTCGCAAATTTTCCGGTTCTGCCAAGCTTGATTTACTTTGGTAATGTTTTTCTTCGCACCAGTGAAGCACCAGTTCATAGAAAAATTGACAATATGTTTTGTTAGATCTTATTTATAGGCTAATTATTTGATAAATCATATGAAAATTAGTGTTCTGTTAATCTTATTATAATTCTATACGTCAGGCATCTATATATATAATGGCTGCAATAAAAACTACTTATAACATAAAAATGGTGCCAATTATGGGAGTTGAACACCTAAAACTGCTGGATTGATAGGACAGGATGGCGCGCTTGACCACTAACCACGTTTTAATAACCGTGTCCTCGGGTCATATGCAATTTTGTATTAAAAAATTTTTCGAGCGAACGCGAAGCTGAAATTTGTAATAAATACTCCCAACCTTTCCCATTTTATCACCTTAGTTGATTACAGAGATGTTTGAACTTTATATTTATCTATTGGCCTAACATTCAAAGAAACATGTGAGTCAGTAATGGTTGTTATTGCTTAGGGTAAACCCATCGGTAATAATCTTATTTGATTTTGAACGATATGGCATCTCAAGTATTCGTTCAGAAAACCCATCCAACCAATCAGTTCTCGTGGTGCCTTTTCACACCAAATATCCAGATGCTCAGTGGAGACCATTGGGTTAACACCACTGTACTTTTACCAAAACATTACTGCTTTAATGCTGTTATAAATGCCAATTAAACTGCAGGTAAGGATTGATGATATCACCCTCATCATATAACTAACGGAATGATTTATGCATTGTGAACATATGATGCATATCGGAACACTATTAGCAGGTTATATTCTGGGATAACTGGGATTGTTCAGACATAAGCTTCAGTTTTGAAAATTGTCAAATGTAGCAATCCGTCGTTAATTTGGGTACCATTCCTCTCGGTCCCTCGAAGCAGCCCAGAAAATGCCCTTAAAATTATATTCATAACAAATTTCCATTTTCTGCATTTACCAATGGTCCCATTTGTACCCAAAAATTTTTAAAAAATTATTTTTTAGTTGTACAAATTTTATGTACTATTAGAACTGCATTGATTAGCTCGGTCGAATGGTGTCAAAGACCGCTGTATCCGTTCCTACGTTTCCAAGCTGAGGCTAAGGGAAACGGTAAGGTTCAGGCTTTCACTTAAACGAAAGTAACTCCGTTGATTTTGATACCCTTCGACTAATCTCGTCAGTGCGGCTCGAATTATGCATAAAACTATACATTTACTGATGTTAGATCAGACTCGGGCGGTACAATAGAAAATACCCAAAGAAATTTTTTTGGATTTGGCCCCAAAACATATATTTCCCAGAGTGTCATTTGCCAGAGTGTTTATCTCAGTGATATTACTTTCACATGCCAGCAACCTAAGGTTTCATCCACTGTGAAAATTTTATCAAAATTGGTTCACCTACAACCAAGCAACAAAACGATAATGCTAAAACTGACTGATATAGTCTTAAACATATTGTTTAACCCCCGCTCGCGAACAGGCAAAAATACATTAATAACTGGATAAGCGTAGATGTCAAAGCACGTAATAGAAAAATATTTAGCCAAATATATACCTCGATTAATTACAATATTATTAGAGTTGCAACAAAATTTCCCGATTTACGTTTTACGGAACGTAAATGTATTAATTTATTGCAGACTAGCTATGTGAGCTAATTTTTTAATTTTTATTAAACGATTGAAATTTTTAGTTTTGATTTGAAACATTTTTTGTATCTTACTCCAAATAGTAGCTATCATAATCTGTGGATGATTCCTATATGACGCCTTCCCCTGTGTGCTACACAACATAGTATGTGGGTGCGTTCATCATTGACCTAAGAAATTACAGGGGTTAAACACATTTTTTGTCGAAATAATGTCTGCTTTTACCTATGGAAACACTAACAGTAATTAATTTTTATTATTATTGCAGGTGTTCACGGCGATTGTCTCGAACGGGACTTGTATTTTCAAATATTTGAAAATATTGGTTCCGAAGACTATCCGTATTGGGAAAAAGTTACAATTAAAATACCGGTATGTTGTGATTGTGCAATGAATGCACAATCGAAATACCTCGCATGGGTAGAAACATAGCTGCGTCTACCGTTATATTCGTCGTATAACTTACGCTCGCATATACTGAATTGAAATCTATGACCGAAAATTAATATATTCGTTTTAGAAGAAATCTGTAGTTATGCCGATTGAACATATTCACAATAAAGAACACGTAACGGCTCAGGGCATCATTTTCTTGATGTGACTCGTGTGCAGTAATAAACACTATCCTGATTACTGTGTCAGAAGTTGGCTTTTCATATATGTATCCTCTGGTTTGTCATCTTAAACTGTATCCAGTTCAGTGTTTATTTGATTTCTTATGTTTCCTTCTGATATTTGAGTTTGTCAATACTACTGTAAATGGTATATGTTCTTGACCATTTTATGTCATCACATGCTTTCTAACAATTCACTGCTTTACATAGCCTGGTAACAAAAATGTGTAAGACTATTTACACTTTTGCAGCAAATAACATTATTTACAAGCCATGGCTACAACACAAGTAACGAGGGCCGTTAAGAAAATATAGCATACAATTTCCATATGATAAATGTTTACCTTTTGTACGGCGCGGTAGACTTACATGGAGTTATGACTTTATGGCATGAAAAAATTTTTACGGAAACATTTTCTTAAATTCCCATAAACATTTCCTTAGAAATTTCAAATGCAAAAATGAAGAACATGCATTTGTGTCGCCAAAGCTATGCATCTGTCATTTATGCAATTACGTCACACATGCGCTATATCATGTGCTTTGTGTGAATCTATGTTGTGTAAACTACATACTTGGTTATTGATTTACGATGTGACTACAGGGTTTAGCGTTAGAGAAGTAGGTTCCTGAACATATAACTCAAAATTCAAGGTTCAATATGTTTACATTAGGGAACAAGGCAAACGATAGCGGCTAGGCGACAGTCGTGAGCGTCTTGTTATCAAAATACATTTTGAGCCGGCTACCGAAAAGCGTTCTCCCGATCATGCTTCACGATATCGATATCTTGTGGTTACCTCTAGGAGCCCTGATCGTCAGCAGCAGCAATAGGTGACTAAACAACCGTTAGTACCGCTAAGCCGTGTACATTAGCAGATTAGGCGTCATTCACGAGAATTCTATTTTACTGTTCAATGTTTAGTTCCAAAGACTAAAAAGCGTTTCTCGATCACCGATTTCGATTTTGTGTTTGTGTTGCTATCGTGAGCCTTGCATAATTGACTAAATTTAGTCGGCATTCACACTAAGATCGATGCGTTTATGGAGCATTCACTTTAAAAGTGACGGGGCGTGTCAACATTTCATCGAAAATTTTGTACATGATACATGGAACCGACAAGTTTGAACATTTGTTGATGTTGCTAAATTCGATGTGAATAGTCATTTTCTAGGTGCTGGGCATATAACACAGTAATTATTCGGTAATTTCGAAAATTGTGGGCGGTAGTGAATTGCTCTCACTCTCGGATAATTTTTCAGTTGCAACGAAGACCCAGTAATTTTAATTTTTGGGAAACAAAATTTATCCCCTTCAATTTTAAATTTGAGATCTATTACACTCGGGACATTGCAGCTTACATGCTCAAGTAAACGATGCCCCAATTCGTGAAAGTGCAACATGTTCGTGACGGTCGTGTGACCGTAATTACAGTTTCTATAATCTCACTTCTGTTGTAAAAATATTTCACCAACAATTTTTTGGAAACGTTAACGTAAGTTTTGACGGCACATATTTCAAGTATCTGGAGTTAATTGCCATGACATTTGCTAATAATCGATTGTCCGACATTCAACTGTTTTTGACAGGACAACATACAGTATATTAACAGTCGTTTGGGTTTGTAAAAATTGCCTACGAAAAAGTATAGAATAAGCTGAAAATCTCATTACACAACGGCGATTAAAAATACAGATTAAACTAAAAAAACGCGGTACAGGACGGCACTTAAAAGGTTAACACAAACTTTACTTTTTGACAAATGAGCTGGTTTATTATATTACATAAATTTTTCTCTATATTTTTTAAATATTTTCTAATCCACTAAACTTTTCCAAATTCATCAATTATTTCAAAATTTTGATACCATTTTTTATTACTAATATTGCAGTTATTTTGTGTTTCTTTTGAATTTTATTAGAACAAAAATATTTCTACCGCATATTGTGTTAGTTGGCATTAAGTATCACCACAATCTGTCTTACGGTCCTTCACTGCTACAGCAATTGACAATTACCAGAAACGCACAAACACATATTTTTGGTGACAACTCAGAATGTTTTAGTGATAATTTGGATTATTTTTTAAATTAACACATGCAATTTATGCAACTTATGCAATTTCACATTAGTACTGAGAGTTCTGCCGTTTACGGTAACCGCTCAAAATTTTCGGCAACAATAAATTTGATTAATAACTACTAAATATTAAAATTTTTATAACTGTCCAAGAATACTGCTCTGACATGCCACGCAATATTGCCGTACATTTTATGACTTCAGCAAACTCAAAGATTAGTTTTCGCCTCATTTAACTGAAAAATGTTGTTATTGCCAAAGTCAAGCTGAGCTGTTATATTCTTGTTGCCAATGTTATATCTTAAAAATAACAGCTTAGTGCGAATAGCTCGGCAGGCAGAAGCATCCCACTAGTCTTACATACCATTGAAAAGGCTCAAATATGTGAAAAGGTCCACGAGCGATCATACATTGGACCAGCCGGGAATCGAACCCAGATCTCTAGCTTGCAAGACTACCGCGCTGCCATTACACCACAGGCTCCGATCACAGCTTGTTCAGCTACGCTATATATGCTGGCGTAGCGAGATGCTACATAACTTCCCTGCGGGGTCGCGGAGCGAGCGTGCGTTGAGCTCTGGCTGTGTGTAGAAACTCAGTGCAAGGGATCACGTCGGGCTCACCAAATGAAAAGATCCACGAGTGATCATACATTGGACCAGCCGGGTATCGAACCCGGATTTCTAACTTGCAAGACTAGCGCGCTGCCATCACACCACAGGCCGCGATCACAGCGTGTTCAGTCTACGCTATATATGCTAGCGTAGTGAGATGCTACATATGGATCTTAGCGTAGGATAAGGTTCAGGCTTAGGCTGAACATATACTGTCCAGGACTCTACAAAATCAAAATACACAAATTTTCAACTTTACACCTTCATATCGCAAGAAAGATGCAATAATATATTCATAAATTTATATTTATTGTACATTATCACAGCCAAACTTGTACACTACAAATATTGAGATACAGTTTCTACTATATATACCCGTAACGCAATGGACGGAATCTAATAATTGGAAAGATTTGAATTGGAACACCACCATGTTAACTGTCTCATATTTTGACGTGTAAATATATGTTGAGATTTATAAGTATATTATCAATACAAACAATATTTCAAAATTGTTCATTATGCCGCCACAATTTGTCGGAATATATTGAAGAAAAACCATGGATACA
Organism: Trileptium ribeirensis; assembly: GCA_030248225.1. Taxonomy (NCBI): domain Eukaryota; kingdom Metazoa; phylum Nematoda; class Enoplea; order Enoplida; family Thoracostomopsidae; genus Trileptium; species Trileptium ribeirensis. The sequence goes on along the minus strand of JASANE010013364.1, from coordinate 7,602 downwards.
TACGCTGCAAAACATAAATTTCAACGATACCTTTCGAATATATATAATATCGAAGCGGCAATAGGCCGAATGTTGCACTGACTTAATTATTAATAGCTTAAACAAGGTGATCATGCCAACGCATAAAGGGAAATACCATTTAAGAGCCATCAGTGCGGATTCCGCAACACTAGTATTGACAAGAAACTGTTCCGAAAATTGATCTCTATTGACAATTATGATAAAAAAATTTAACCTCAGTTAGTTGACGTAATTATGATAGTCAAACGATTGGCAAATATAGCACAGGCAAGGAAGATTGTTTCTAAACCGAAAACGTTAATAATTTAATAACTGAGATAGCGAAAGATGCAGCAAACTACGTTTACTACCAACACACTGCAAGTATTAGTTCTAGTATGTTTTGCCGTACATTAAGGCTTCTGTACTCAGTGTTGCGACAAGTTCACTTCAATACTAGATTTTTATTGAGTAACCTCAAAAGGGAATCTTGCCTATAAAGTTCTAATCAAACCGTAAAGCACTGCGCAATTAACTTTTGACATTGCTGCTATATGTTTCATTCTGCACAATTGTGCGATGTGGTTTAATAATAACAATCTAAACCTTTTATATTATTAGTTTATTTATCACATTAACCTGAATGTTTTAAAGGCAAAAACCGGCTAAGAAGATTACAGTATAACAGTGTGTATTATTGTATGGTAAGTCATAACACCATATTCGTTTTCTACACAAGCGTGAAGTCAAGTCTTAGTATGGTACCGAACCTCTGCGCAAATTGGTGCCTAATAATTCCGTCTTTCTTTTTTGGACCGACGATTATAATCTAATTTTTTATCAAAATCAGAAATTGTACTAACTCCTGACGCTTCACGAGCTACAGGCTTTCGTGTATGGTAATTGTTATTATCACTATAGTCCCGTCCGCCCGCTGGCGATATTCTGTTCCCACCGCCTCCACTATGATTTGCTGAAAACACTGCATAATCTGGACTTTCGTTGTTGTAATTTTTGGCTTGTGCGGAATTTGCATTCCGCCTCGATTTCGGATTACAACAACAGCATTCCATTCCGTGTATAACACATGCAATTACAGCTCCGATCACTGCAGCAATCGCTATGATTGTAAGAACGCCAAGGCATATGAGGATACTGTCGAGTTTGTCTTTTAGATCGCTGATTGCTTGCTTAAACAAATTAATGAACACATAAATAACTAATTGAACAAATAGAGAAACAAAAAATGAATAAATAAATCACAATCTGTAATAACATACTGCGTAAAAAATAACTAAAAAGCCAATATTTCCTCAGTGAGCCCGGCATAATATTAAGCCCGGCTTTAAAGTGCTACGAACTTATCACTCCCATTGGTGTGTTTTCCAATTTTGTGTCAACAATTAAAAGACAAACCCGGCCTTTGAAACGCTAGCTAGATGCCGTAAAATAGCTTTAGTTGTTAACTAATAATAATAAGGCATTTATAACGTGCTTTTTTCACCGATAGCATTACAAAAGCTAAGGTTTCACTTTATTAGTCAAGCTACCAATTATGGTGAACCAATCAAATCCAGCGAGATATTACCTTCATACTGTGAACATCTATCGGTAAAGCCACTAATATCTTACACAGTACACACAAAGTTAAACGTGTTAATATAATTGTTACGCAACCCCCTAGGACTTCAGACATCGATGCATGTGTGAATAATGCTCTAAACATATATTTTCATATTTAATACATTTAAATTTTGTGTGAACTTATTCGTGTGGACTAGAATAATGTTTTTGCAGAGCCGATAAAAATTACCTCATTTCTTTGCAAACTATCGACAATATCGACAACTTGACACGTTGTTGTGCATGACATTGCGAGTTGAAAGTGACAACTTTGCTAAGACAGATATGTGTTTGGCTATATGAGGCACTTTGATCATAAAGAGTTACTGGCGTGAAGACAGCAGCTGCAAGCTTACCAATGCAGAGATATCTGAAATTAAAGAAAATCCGAATGAAGTAGAAAAGCAATGAAAAATTACCTTACCTAGAATTGTTGTACTACAAGCCTTCTGGTTTAGTTTCGCCTTCAAGAATGCCTTCGTTCGAATGTGCCAAAAATATGAAACAAGGCGATGAAAAAACCCGTGGAAAAACGACTTTTATAATTTTAATGCTTTAAATTATATTTATATTTTGTTATTCATTTCATATTTTATGACATTATATATAATCTTTTAAACGAAAACGAATATTTTAATATAAAACTAGTCATTTTTAAAAATGAAACTTCGCATACTTAGAACAATTCTATTACTCTTTAAAATACAAAGTTAGTACAATTTTAACGGCTATATAAATGTGAATTATGAATCTGAATATAAGTGCACTTTAAGATATTTAGAAGACGACTGGATCAAAAGTCGTGCGCAAATGCTATTCCATTTAATTCAAAACCCAGAGTTGAGTGGATGTTTCACAAAAAGTACTCATGGAAAAAAACGGCATAATTAATAAATTTTTAAGATTAAGAATATATACCTTACACAAGTTTGTAAACAATCAGTTTCTGTAAAACTTCCAATAAACTTCTAAATAAGATTTCTATACCGTATAACAACAAAATTAATGCAATAACGGTGTCCTGATAGCAGTAATGTAAGTGGATCTTTCAAGAAAGTATAGAACAGAGCAGGCACAATCTAAACAAAGAAAGTAGAAGAATAGAATCTTCGAGTGCATAGTTTCTATTATCAGAAAACATAGCTCCGATTGCATTCTCTTACAGTCAATTACAGAAACTTTTCGTTTCAATCACCTGTAAGACAACTAATGCTGCTGCTGTTGTTGAAGCCATAACTAAAGCCACAGTTGATATCGTAAACGAATTATTCGAGAAACATCGCAGAAAAATATTGTCGTTTCAATAGGCCTACATGAAGCGCACACAGATTATGTGGTTCAAAGTTCTACTGACCGGGTATTGACTGACAGTTAGTTGGACAAGCTTGGCATTACGCGTGAATCTGTTATTTGAACTTTCGTTTTGCGATAAACCAAAATCAAATGATTGAGGACCTATTCTCAATATTTGCTTCGCAGATCGTCATGTAGCTGAACGACTTCCTGGTCACGAAAGCGACTCAACCTTTGCGTCGCAATCACAATTTTGCCTCAAGAAGATTTAAACCATTTATCTAGATCGATATGACAAAAAAGAACGAGATCGTTGTTTTGAAATACGTCAAGAGATAAAGCGTCGTACAGAAAATTGTGAAAATAGATTTTAAAACCCAGTCAGAAAACTAATTCTCACCTTTGATGCTGCAAGATGTAATGAACGTTTCAGCTGGTTATTGAAATTTACTTAAATACTTCGACGACTCCGCGTCAAAATTTGGAAACTTGAGTACTTAGTTGCTGAACATCTTAGCAGTAAATTACTGTAGTTACTTAAACTTTTTTCATTCATCCTTTTTTGATATATTTGGTAGTATTTTATTTTCTCATAAAATTTTTTGGTGTTTTTTGGTGTCAACTCTACAAGAGATGGTTTAGTTGGTGGTGTTCTTATTTGTTCCTAATATTCCTAGTGTATCACTAAAGGCAACTATTAAAATACTTCCTTTGAACTTTTGACTGTTGACATAATTTCTAAAGATTGTATTTCGGCTAAGCTAACTGCGATATATAGAACATCGGGATCTAACATACCTGAGTCCATCTGCGAAATTGCGGATATTTAGGATAACGTGTAGCTACAAGCAAAAACATACCGCTATGTATTTTAAATGACATTTCAATTTCGCAAATCTAAGCTGGAAAAGAGTACCTTCTGCTCAGTCTGATTTTTTATTTTATACAAAAAATGTTAGAAATTGGCTTTAGACAAATGATTTTAGAATTTATCCTTACTGGTGGAAATACAGTTGATTTAGTGTCTGGAAACAGTCCATCATGAATTTCTGATTTTTCAATTTGTGCTTGTTTTTCTGCATCTGATCATTTTTTACTTGCAGGTTCTATTGGTTCTTCTCATTTCGACATAATCGGACAAATTTTAAATTTAAAAATTTATGAAGTACTAACTTTGAGGTTGCTACGTCGCATTTATCCTCATTAAATTGTCCTGATGTTCCTGATGGCCACATTGCTTGTAAAAAAGCTTGGGCCACTTTTTCTTGTCATCTTAGATATTGCATTGATATGTATGTTATTACTTCTACTGTCTCAAAAAGTATATGCAAATGATCTTATGATACAGTGCGTCCGCACAAAAGTCAATTTAAACTTCCTAAAAAACACAAAATGTCAAACTGCTGAAAATTATTTGACATGGCTTAATGCTCCCAAAATAGCTCGCAGGTCTAAATGGCATGACATTTATTTGAAGCATATCTAGTAATTAGTGGCGATGAAACAAAATTTTAGAGTTCTGTACATTCAAATACTAAGACACGTGGCATGATTACTGTGTTGATGTATGATTCTAAAAACATTTATGATGATACGTTCAATACATGTTCTGTACCTGTTTTTACTGTTGACAACGGAATGCCGTTTGAATTCCTTGCGAGGACTGGATCTGTATTAAATATATGCATTTTCTGCTCAGCTTATTCATTAACATTAACTTTACTCTTAAGCTTAAAATTTGTTTTAGAATTAATATGATTCCTAACATTTTTATTTTTAAATTATGTGATATTTTATGTATGCTATTATCATTATTATTTAATACATCATTATTTCAACAAGGTGTATTACCTTCAGACTGGAAAATATCAATTGTTGTCCCATTACATAAAACAAAATCCACATCTGTTACACGAAATTACAGACTTATTATTAAGCTATGTAGTTGTGTGTGAAAAAGTAAATGCAAAGCATTATAAATGAAACTATAATTGGATATGTAAATAAAAATCAACTCATTTCTTCCGAGCAACATGGCTTCACAAATTTTTTTCAACGTTTACGCAGTTGTTAGAAAGTGTAAATGATCGGACCATATCTTTGGATTGCGGAATACTGTTTATCTAGACGTGTCTAAAGTATTTGATTCTGTTTTTCATACAAAACTGCTCAGAAAATTATATTCTTATGGCATATCTGGTTTACTGCCGAGGCAGTTAAAAAATTTTTCTGATTAATCGAAATCAAATAATATCTGTAAATGACAGCAAGTCTGGTATAAAGAATGTTTTATCAGGGTTTTCTCAATGTAGTGTCATTGGTCCTATCATGTTTCTAATGTATAGAGATGACCTTACATAAATGCTAAATTTTGTTGAAGATGCGATGCAAAATTGTGCTTTGCATCACAGGCTCAAATCATGTATTTTAAAACGGAATTGATAAAGTTTCAAATTGGTCTGGAACAAACCAACTGATTATAGCGTTTGCTAAATGTCATATTATTCATTTAGATCATGCAAACCCTAATCTAGATTACTACAAATTTGGTGTACTACTCGACGAATGATCTAGTTTACCAATTCTTGGAGTGATTCCAAGTCGAAATATACAGTTTTCTGATCATTGTGTTTCCATTGCTTAAAACGGTTTCAAACATGTGAATATGATAATTCTCTTGATCTATTCGCATTCTGTTAGGTTGTGTTAGTTCTGTTTTAAAGCTAGTATACTGAACAATTATTCAGCCCAAAATTGAGTATGTAAGTGAAGTTTGGAATCCATTTCTCGTTAGGTATATTGATTTGCTTGAAACAGTACAAAGACCCTTCGCGATGCGACTTTATGGATTTAAACGTTTCCCTAAACATAAGAGACTTAAATTCGCTAAATTTGTTTAGCTTATATAAAAGGCGAAGGACTCAAAAAGATGTAAATACGGTTTATATAATTGTCTATGGTGACACGTTGCTCTAGATTTGAAGAAAATTTTTCGCTTAAATTTAAATATATAAATACACGAAATCACTCTTTGAAATTGTTTGTGCCTCAAACAAATTTAAATATTCCACGTAACATTTTCTATGTCAGAGTAATTAAACTATGGAATACATTACCCGAAAATATAATGACGATTTTTAAGACCTATGCTTATAAAAATGTTAGCGGTGTTAGGCGACTATATATTGTTGCAGTATGCTCTGTCCATTCTGATTCCATCTAGCAATATTTTCAACGTATTATAAAAAACCCTTTATGGTTACATATTTTCTTTTTTCTCTCGTTTTTGTGCTTAATTTTTGCGTTAATATATACACTATTGTTGCTGGAGAAATTAGAATTTGAAAACTATTTCTGCTTAAACGGCGTGTTCCATTGTTCAAGAATCCTGCATTTATTATGTTTAGCGAATCATCATAATTTCTAATTTGTAGATTTAGCAGATGATCGCCATGTTACTTTACTCCGAGGAATATATATATTTGTTGGACATAATCCAACTCCGACTAGTCTATATTTCAACACTATTGACAATATTATGCTACAAGAAAATCTCATTTGAAATCAAATCATCGAAACATATCCTTGCACTAGATTATAACCGTTTTGTTCTTATCCATTCGCATAAACACAAAGCTTTTAGCAGAACACAATAGTTTTGGTTTACCGGATAGAGAAATAGGTTGAAACATAAATAAAACTACCTGTCGGATAAAGCTGCTGTGTAGAAAGTCACCGTACAGCTTTCGTTGGGTTGCTATTGCCGTTCCACCAGACAACGGGGAGATTGTATTGTGAAGATAAGATGTCCAAACACACAATACTTTTAACACCTCAAGCTGATAAGTCTAGATAAAATTACAAAATAACAAAAAAATATTTATTATCTATTGTAAACATGTGAATAATGCAAAATAAATATAAATGACAATGGCGGGTCATAAAATACAAGAAAACTTAATCAACTTGATAGAACCAAGATTGTGAATAGTGTTTAATGCTGCGAAGTGTGACCGCTATGTTAAGGCAGGCTGCTACAGTTAATGTATGTTAACGTATGTTATGTACAAGGCTGTCCGGTTTAAAAGCAAGAAATTTAAGTTTTATTATTATTAGTTACGCGCGACCGTTTTTCGCTGTCATACATAGGCGCAAATCCGGGCAGAGGCAGGGGGCTCACCTCCAATATTTTTTGTGTAATACACTGCCAAAATGCAAACGTACATCTTTTTTTGAGTGCAATACCAAGTTTTCCGTGTTTTCCATTTTAGTATTGTACATATATGAGCTCTCGATACTATATGAACAAAATCATAAAGCCGCTCTTCAGATACGTTGTTATATACCCGAGGTCCAAAGGGCGTTACCGGGTCCCCCGAACATTCGGCCTCATGGTGAAGGATTCTGCGAGGACGATGGAGGGGGCTCATGTGGCGTAAATACCTTTTGGCAGCGCCGAATGTACCTTTGGCTTCGGCGACTGCGGCGCCTCCAGGGAAGGTAGGTCCGACTGGTAACTCCTTTAACTCCCGGTAACTATAAGCATGCGAGCATGTATGGTTATAATGACAGTGTCACAAGGTCGAGTGGCGTATTAGAATTTACCCCAAAGTCTCTCATCGTATGCTCCATTTTCACGGTTATTCGAGCGTGCCATTCAGACACTGCTTGAGCAATACTAATTGT
>JASANE010013363.1:20000-26503 GCA_030248225.1 Trileptium ribeirensis | reverse complement strand
TCGGTTCTTTTGTTGCGAATTAATTATGAACAGTGTTAGTTTTCAGCATTTGTGATGAAAACGCAAAATTTAGCTTCGATGGTTCAAGAAGCTATACCAAAAAGTATTGCAAATGCCTTGTGGAATAGATGCAGAAGCTGAAATATAGCTTTATATATTTGTTATAATATGTAACAATTGCTTCAGTTATGTTTAGTTTCTATCAATGCATCGTAGAATGCCCATAATGATAGTCGAGTTGAAAATAGCTCTTACCCTTAGTCCTTTTTTAACTTATAATGTAACAGGTTTAGGTTACTTGGATGATACATTGATATGGAGTATGTGGTTACTCCCACCACGACGTTGGACAAGATAGCTTTCGTGGTGTTGCTTGATGCTCAAATGCTCAGCCCGTGGGTGTAATCACTGTAGCTGTATTGTGATGAATTTCCAGAAAAAGGATCAAATATCTAACAATTTACAATAACAATGTTCATTAAAATAACTATCATGCGCTCAACATATCGTTTGGCTTAATGAGGGCGGTAGAGAGGTTGTTGGGCACGGCGCCGCGATGTTTCGCGATTCGGGACTGGTTGATGTGGGCTCGTTGCTATGCTGCAGAGAGCATTCAAGTTGGGCTATGCAGTTCAACAATACATTTTTCAGATGAGGCTAACGTTTAATTCATCATAAAACTTAGGTTGTGTTGCCCAACTATTGTATAAAGAAGTGATATATCTTGAATCCACTAAGCCTGATTCATAATTTATTTAATTTCTATTGTTTGAGCTATATAATTGTCTACTTTAATGAGTTATAGATGTTAATTTTATTGGTTTTGATTGCTATAATACCAAACCCACTAGGGTAGAACTCACAACCATACATGTGCTGCATGCCAGTGTAATTTATCAATTAGGTAGGCAAGTGGAACCAACACAGAGAATTCATTTCTATTCTGCAAACTCCTTTCAAATCAGTTAAGAGCCACCATGCCAAGGTGCTGGCACCAGTGCAGCCCTCCAGTGCTGGGCTTTCATTCAGTTGTTGGTTGTAGGTGTCCAAGGAAATAATTAGAAAGACCCATTGGTGTACTTTGGATGACAGATTGCCTGCTACAGGTGCTATTCAGTTAAAGAATCAACTATTCAGGAGTGCAATCAGATAAAGACATCAGTGATTGATGTTTGAAAGCAGTCTGTGGTCTTTGTGCCAAACATCAGCTGGGCAGGGCTGTGCCAGCTCAACCTGTGTGACCTGTGAGCTCAGACTTCTGCATGGCACAGCTTGGGGATTCAGCTCTGAGGAAGATTCACTTCCAGTATGAGCCCAAAGCACCTCTGTCAACATCTTAGTCCATACCATGCTTCACTTCTCGGTGACTTCAAATTTATGACAAAACACTACAATAATGAAGTGGGATAAATTCTCCATTCAAGCAGAAGCCAGGAGTCAGAAATCAGTTTCAGTAGAGTTTTCTAGAGAGGACTTCAAAGGAATATGTTTTCTTACCATCACTTGAAATATTATTCAAACTTCAGGTCTTCATATGAGTGTGGCAGCCTTGTTTTCAGTTGCTTAGGGCTCTGTTTCTGACTTTACTTTTACTATCTTTTGAGGTAAAAGTCCAATCGCATTGAATTTTTTGAATGTTTTACATATTTCATCACATTTAACATACTTCGGTCAATATAGTTGAAAAGTTTTTTTATTTTTAGAAAATGTTGCCAATGTTGTTAAACAACTCTCCAAAGTTGTTAATTTCATTCATTAAACTATACAATAGCTACAGGTTTATTTAAATATACTTTGTTTGTTTTTTATGCCAAACCACCAGGTTGCTTTTAGTTAGAATGCCTTGATTCATTTTTCATTTAAGTTTGCAGTTGCAAACATCCAATGTCAAAAAACAGGTTTGATACACAGCTCGTTCAATCGCCTTGTCAAGCAGATTGATTTTTGCTCCATTAGTTTTTGTATTTTTCATTTTTCTTTTTCTTGTATAACGTCAGGAGCGCTAAACATACACCTTTCGCAAATTTCTATTTCATATTATGGAGATGTACTAGGCATTGCAACTGCATGATTTTGGAATACACAATGTAAATATACTTCCAAATAGAAACGTCTTTATTTTACTTGTTGGATTCAGGCGAAATGTCATAAAAACACGTTACAGATAAGTGTAAAAATGTCAAAATAAGCTAGTCAATTTTAGGTCCCTGTGAAAATGTTCGTTTGACGTAAAGGTCCCTATATGAGCCATGCACTAAGCCTAAGCCTAACTGGGGGGGTCCCGCCCCCGAACCTCTCGCTCTAAGCCGTTCGTTTTCTAACGTTATAACGTCCGGTCCCTAAGTTTGACCTGGGCCCAAAGTAAACCTGAGGGGTGGTACGTTATAACGTTGGAAAAAAGAACAGCTTAGAGCGGGGGGTTCGGGGGGGGGCGGGAGCCCCCGGACTTAAGCTTAGGCTTAGTGTATGTCTCATATATAGACCTTAGCTTAGGTTAAGACTAAGGCTTAGGCTTAGTATATCGAGAACGGCATGGCCTGCATGCTATTTTCGCCCCTCCGGGTTACTTTGGCCATGGCGTCGGAACCTTAAAATTTTCAAGAGCTAGTCACACTATTACACTTGCACTAAAGTCATATTTTTTTCAACGTCTACCTCAATTAGATAGTTTTAGACAGAAATATTGCGTTAAACAATTTGCAGCTTTGACGTGGTGCGATAACAATGTGATGTGATGCGACTGGCGGAAAACGGCAAAAGTATACTATTACAATACGTGCAGTTTTATTTTGTGTATATAAGATAGTTAGTTAGGCAGTTAGTTAGTTAGTTAGTTTCAGTAACAAGTATTTAGTTTTTTGTCGTGTCTTCGATCGCTTGTGATTTATTTAAAACGAGCAGTATGTTGTTTAAAGTTCGATAATGCATTGTGTAATTGTTGTCGACAGTAATAATTATTATTAGTTATAGCCGTTCAACTAATTTAGTGTAAAATCTACAAAATATAGTTCTAACCCTTCATCAGCATATAGACAGATAACAAAAAAGCAAAATGTTGGAGTCGAATAACTAAAGCATTTTTAGTTATACTGTGTTGAAACATTTTTAGTTGACAAATATTTATATTCGTGCATTGTGAACGCTCTCATACGTTATTTTAATGCTGGACTAAAGCTATAATGATATAAATAAGATGCACCATTATATACCCAAACTATATAAATGTACATCTGATATTTCAGAATTTTATATCTATTTATGCACATAATACAGTATAGGTAATTGCAATATTGTTATTGCTGTTTTGTCATGGGTAACCTTATTTTTTGTCAGTTATGTCCAAAAATTCCAATTAGACACTGCGTTTTGGGTACACGCATGGAAGCACAGCTTTATTCATAAATATGTTTTAATCTGACAAATCGGAATGTTAGAACTTTGTATTATCAATAATATATTTCATTTTTCATTATACTGTGTTCGCTACGTTTGGATTACAGAAGCGGACCCAAATTCCAGGCGTTTGCAACTGTAATATCTAAAATTTGTTTTTGTAGCTGTTTTGTCGTAAATTTTGGAATTTAGCGAAGAAAATCAAGCATTGCGTTATGGACTAGATGTCCAAGATCTATGAGCTCATGCTGTGGGAAGGTAAATCTGGCCTAGGAGGTTCAACCCAGAGTTGTGCGCGTGCAGAAATTATTGAGCCCGCGGGTACCCGCGCAGGTCCAAGGTCTGTCCACCGCCACCAGGCCCGTACCCGCGGGCTCAATAGTTTTCTCTCTGGCCCGCGAGGCACGCAAGTTATTGGATCCTCAATGGCTCAATATATTTATCGATTTGCGTTTTAAATCCATTATAATCTTTTTCACATTTCGATAGCGCGTGCTTCGCCAGCGATCTCTCGTTGCCCAAGCTGCACGATAGGACGTGATCTGCTTTCGTAACGGACCTCCCTACCGCCAACCAACAACTCAAATGAAAGCTCCCCAGCATTCAGAGAGGCTGCCCGCTCCGTGCCCAGCATGTGGGCACATCAGTCTGGCAGCTCTTTGGCTCGGTTATGCAAAAGGGTATGCCAGAATGCCAAAATGGGATTTCTCTGTGTTGGTAGCCACTTGCCCTCCCCTTAATAAAATAAATTTACCACCTCGGCATGGCGGCGCACCGGCATGTATGATTTTAACGTACTTTACCCGCATAATACGGTTAGACTTTAATAACAATCCCAAAACCAATATAAATTTAATTTATGCGTAACTTAAAAATAAACAATATATAACACAAACGATATAAAAAATTGTGTATACGATAGAGGATACTAAATATCCAGGTTTAGTCGATTTCAAGTATGCACTACTTACTACGATCGTTCGACAACACAACACTAAGTCTACTGTGATCAATCTGAAATTCGTTTCACCTGCCATATATTGAAAAATGTTATATTTGGATTTGCGGGTAGCACGCGGTTGAACGTTCTGTTAACAACGTGACAACCAAGCCACACCAGTCGACACACGACTCACCGAAGATCCACAAAACGTGGCGGCCCACATGACCCGCGAACGACCTACTTACCCACCCTCCGTTTCAGCCCGCAAAACAATATATTTAACACCATGGGTGGTTATTCTTGCAAGTGGAGCATTGCTCTGTACTTGGGGTTGTGCTAAATATTTTGCGATTACTTTCCGAAACTTACGGGTACCCGCGGATACCCGTCCCCGTGGGTTACCCGTTACCCACGGGCTCAACATTTGAGCCCGTACCCGGCCCGGCCCGCGGAAAGCTCTGCTCCAACATTCGTGGTGGGAGTAACCACATACTCCCATATGGAGATCTATGTCTAGTCCAAGTAACCCTGAAGAAGGAAGTGCTTGCTACATTATAGCGTTAGAAAAAAAGAACAGCTTAGAGCGGGGGTGAGAGCTCTCGAGTTAGGATTAGGTTTAGTGAACGTGTCTACGCAATCCATATTGATAGAAACTGCAAACATAACTGAAGCAATTGTTACATATTATTTCTGTGACGGAATATTTGTCTGCGAGAGCTACTATTTCAGCTTCTGCATCTATTCCACAAGGCATTTTGCCAGATCTTTTTCGTATATCGTTTATTGAACCATCGAAGCTAAATTTTGCGTTTTCATCACAAATGCTGGAAACTAATAATATTAGTAATTAGATTCGCAACAAAAGAACCGATCCCATTTTTAAACTTTTCAAAAGTTGTTAACTGGCCCTGGCTTGATATGTCGCATCGTTTATATTCACTCGTAGGTGTGTCCTGTCATCATATCTATAACGTAACATCTATGGTATCATGTGATGCCAAGGGAGTAACACTATAACTCGACTGGACTAATGCCAAAATTTTCAACAATATAAAACTAGCATCAATGTAAATATTAAAAATATTTAGGTATTCAATTCATTCATGACCATGACGTAGTTTAGTTCTACCGATACTATGTAATAGCATAAATATATCAATGAACCATTCATTATCAGTAGGTACTATATTCAATGAATAACGTAGTTAATTTATATATTTCGAGGTATGCGATAGTGCTATAATGTGAGGGTACTCATTGTTTTTACACATTATCAGATTCGCTGTATTAATCCTGTGGACGAAACAAAAATTATATCATCGCCATGTTTAACACAGCTTTAGTTCAGAGCTCAAGCTATTGCTTTTTTTGAAGACGATAGTAGGCGGAGCGTCTTAAGTTTGCTTTTGCATAACAGTATAACGAAATTCAGTTGTTCTCGCATCGATTTTTGACTTAGCTACTGATGCTAATTAAATAATTCAAAAAATTATAATAAAACGATGTCGCAAACAAGCGCTAATCCTGAACAGAGCAATTTAGTTTATTACGTTGGCATAACTAAGCACAATATGATTTCGATTATATTCCATATCGATTATTTTAAACGTATTTTATATTGCCTAACATTCTGAAATATTTTGAAAGTAACGAAGCTGTAAAATAAAATATTGTCGATATGCAGAGAAGCTTGATTCGGAAGAAAGTGCATCTTATTAGTTGAGGTTAGGGTATGAAATTATTTGAAACAACCTCAAAACGATCGTGATTTAACTTATGCAGCGTTTACAGATAACGTGTGCACTCACGCACACATTTTTCTGTAAACGCTGCATTATATCACATAGCTAGTATAAAAAATGTCTGCACTAGGCGTACGTAGTTTTGGTTCTATTTACTTTATTAGTTTCATTGAGTGTTTGATTCAATTGAAGCCAAATTTGGCGGTTCAAATTTTTTATTTGTTTATTTTCAAGTAAATTCTGCTATTCGATAAATTAACATTGGAGTTGAGAACAAGACTTAATTTTTAAATTCGGCTTTTGCTTGAGTTGTTTGGAATTTTTTACAGGCTCGGCTCGGCCGGGCAAGGTTGCTTACCAAATTTCACGGAAGGTCGTTTTTGTCAAAGGAAGGACAGGTCTACCAAAATTGGTCCTTACTCCGC
>JASANE010013363.1:0-15000 GCA_030248225.1 Trileptium ribeirensis | reverse complement strand
TACTTGGGCGTAATTTCACATGAGTTTCGTTGACATCGCCCTGAAAAGACATTTTCTCCTAAAACTTCTTAGCAATGTAATCATCAATCCTTATTTCCACAAAATGTCAAATGCTTAGGTCTTTAGTCAGAGTATTTTCGCCAAGTGCGTTTAAATCACTGTTGTACTTACGTTGTTTTCCAAATAGGTGTTTATAACCTATACTCTAAAAGGGTGAAATATTTCTCTATCAACTGCATATTACATTCGTTTCAGCGTATTGCATAAAGATTTCATGCTGTTATTACCCAGCACTCTTAAAGCCACCTTATCTATTGAAATATTCAAAACTTCAAAATTCTGTTTAATAATGGTTGTAGATGTCAGTAATGCAGTGTCACTAATTTAGCGTCGAAATGATTTAAACTCAAAATGTCAATTTTGTTTTATTTTAATTTCTTATATTATATAAAATTTCAGGCATGTTGAATGTCACTCGAAAGCACGCCGAAATAAACTAATACTGCAATAATGAGCCTGATTAAAGAGTGCTTTCCAAAGTTTTTATGAACACGCATAAAATATTCCAAAATTAGGAAATTTATTGAAAAAACCTAAATTAAAATGATCTCCACCACAGCAGCATCAGACAGTTGGTTTTTGAACTCGGAGATGTAGAAGCGCTAGCTTCGGAATCGAAGAATTGTTGCTAGATCGCACTATGGTGAAAAAGATGGGTTCCGTATATTTTTTTCTCTGTGAACAGGACTTCGTTATCTCAACGTAAACCGATATGGACGTGTGGGGGCTCATATGAAAGCTATAATACTCTAGATGTGCATTTCGGAGGTTTCATTCCGATTCGACATACCCAGGTCCCACCGCAGAGGGTCATAGGGGGGTACCCAGGGGACATGGCTAAAATTGGCCATTTTTGGGTCATTTTTACTCATAACTCGGCAACCCATGAGCCGATTTGAATCATTTTTATCGAACTATGTGTCCTAGGAAGCTTTATTTATGGGTATATAAATTGTTTTGGTCGGGTCTCATGTGGAACTTTAGAAAATGGCCAAATTTCTAAAATTTTGGTCAAACTTTGTCGAGGCGTAGCTATGTACCTGAATTCATACACTTGGCATGTCGCCAAGATTCTAGTGTTAGATACGCTAATACGTGAAAGCGTTGTAGCTAAAGAAAATTTTTGGAAAGTTCGCCCATGATCTTCGTCAAAAAATGTAAACCAGTTTAACCCTTTCCCGCATGAATAATTTGTATACTTTGTATGGCATTAAGCGCACTTTTGCCGCGGCACCAAGGGCGTAGCCAGAAAATCCGAACTGGGGGCACCAAGGCTTTCTGGAGGTATACAAAATCCGAACTGGGGGGCACCAAGGCTTTCTGGAGGTGCACAAGTTAGCTGTAAATTGGAACTGGGGAGCACCGAGCCGAACTGGGGGCACGGCCCTCTGTTGGCCTTCCTTGGTGACGCTCCTGCGCAGCAGCGGATGCAACCTAGATCGCTTCGGTGAGGATTTGCACGTTAGCCACTGCGCTATTTAGACCTGTAGTTGCTCGGTTTCATAAGTAACTTCACAAACAACAAGCTACGTGCGAACACAACCCGCACAACAAGCTCGATTAGTGCATCGTGTCGCAATGTACGCTGTTACGCACGTGTGACCCTCTGCTAGAAAGTATTAAGCAATGAACATTAGCTGTTTAGCTTTTCAGCACAAAAATAACTTAGTTAAGAATCATCAGCTTCACATTTCATGACACAGTGTCTATGTATGTTGTACCACTTAGTTTTACAATGTGATTTGTCAAAATGGCCACAAGGAAATTTTACGTTGTACGTCATAAAAATGTCATGATCTCAGTCGGAATTCACAGTTTTCTATAGTAAGACTAACATTTTAGTTTATGACTTTATTCTGAATTCGTCCAGCAGCAGCGGCGATAGGTCTGCGATGTCCGACTAGCGATTCTCCCCTGCGCCATTAGACATTTGATACTTTCATGACTTGAGATATTACAAAATTTCGGTGCATCACCTAAAACCGTGTACTGATCAGTGACAGCTATGTAAATTTACCAATCGATACTATTGCAATTGCAAATAAATACTACATAGCACGACATTTTCAATTTCAATTTTCGTTTACAATTTACAATTTTCGTTCTAGAGACAGACAACCAATAAAGATATAAAAATTTACATGGGCTTAGCCGATCATTGGCATCGATATCTGCTGCTACGTGCAATATCGGAATCGGTAGCGGCTATCGGTATTTGTTATTATTATCGGCCTAGGCTAACGACTAGTATGCACAATTTCAAATTTGCTTCGAAGTTTTTCGTGTTATCACGTGTTGATCTCAATGGAGAGGAGACTTAGCGGGCAAATGCAGCCGAATACCGTGGATACCACACATTAACATACTATTAAGCGAAAAACTGCTGTGTTGGCCTTTGAACAATATATACGTCCAAACCCAAATCGCAGTTGGTCTTCCAGAAGCATGGTTCCCATAACATCTTTACTACATGAATGCCGAAGGTCTTTGTGCTCAATACCATCAAAAAACCATGTAACACCACCTAAAACAAGTAAATTATGGTCTAAACTAGTGATTTTGCACAGGTTTAGAAGAGTAGTATCGAACTTTTTGTGCATGTATCAAAATTGTTATATATAAAATAGTGTAGATTATAGCAACATTTGTATGATATTAAGAAATTGCAGAAAACAAACCCTAGCATGTAATTAGTACAATACATTAAACCACGAAAGCAAAAACCAAGCACTAAATGTCAAATCGTTCTTGATTGATGTAAAAAATTTGAAGGCATTCTGTGGACTGCCTAATATGGGTTTTGTAAATATACAATGTATACTGCATGAGTATAGACTATATCTAATCTTCTTAAGTGTCTACACTTTGACCCGGAATAGCATATAGCAAATATAAAATCCAACACATTGTGATTCAAAGGCTCAAATATGATGGACCTTGAATTGAATTTGTAACGTATGCCGCATGCGTATGGATTATATCTTATCTTCGTTAGTGTCTACACTTTGAGCCGGAATAGTATATAGCAAATATAAAATCCAACACATTGTGATTCAAAGGCTCAAGCAAGACGGAATTTAAATTGAATTTGTAACGTATGCCGCATGCGTATGGATTATATCTTATCTTCGTTAGTGTCTACACTTTGAGCCGGAATAGTATATAGCAAATATAAAATCCAACACATTGTGATTAAAGGCTCAAGCATGACGGAATTTAAATTGAATTTGTAACGTATGCCGCATGCGTATGGTTTATATCTTATCTTTGTTAGTGTCTACACTTTGATCCGGAATAGTATATAGCAAATATAAAATCCAACACATTGTGATTCAAAGGCTCAAGCATGACGGAATTTAAATTGAATTTGTAACGTATGCCGCATGCGTATGGATTATATCTTATCTTCGTTAGTGTCTACACTTTGAGCCGGAATAGTATATAGCAAATATAAAATCCAACACATTGTGATTCAAAGGCTCAAGCATGATGGAATTTGAATTGAATTTAAAGTAGTAGTTTGTAAAAATTAATCAACGCTGTCTCAAAATTTTACCTATTTCTCCAAAAGTCTTGAGGTGTTGTTTTTGTCAATTTGATTTTTATTTATGCTAAAAAATTTATACATCTTGAATCAAAAATTACTTTTTTTAGAAAATATTTAAGATACAAGTACGTTATAGTAGCCCAAAAATTTCACTGAATTTAACTACAAGCAGGAACTCTGGTTTCGATTACATTTTTATTAGGCTGCATCGTTCCTTTGTGTAGGTATAACTTCGCAGACTTTGCTCAAAATCAGTATCAACAAGAGCCTGTGACCATTGTTTGAACACACACAAACAGATATGAAGTAGCGCGCAGTGGAGTTTATTAAAAAATGTTGGTTTACATGAAGCTGCGGTAAAGTGTATAATTTTAGATCAGCCAAATTTATTTAACGTGGGAGAATTTTGTTCTCACCCTTGTTCATAAACAAATAAGACACTTTTGCCTCCAAATTATTCTGAGATTGTAAATTGGATAAGTAAAGCAAATCAGATTGAGCTTATGTGGTGCTCTTTGAAAAGACAAGAAAACAAGTGCCAAAGCCAGACGGTTATAAACAAACAATAATGTAAAAAGAGCTTTGATAATGTTTGAAATCGACAGTCGGCTGCATAAATTCTTTATTCTCTCTTCTTTCATGTTTGACAGATATTAAATATTTAATAAATACTTTATGCATGTGTGTATAATGAATTTCTTAATGGTGTCTCTGAGACGATGATCCTGATTATAATTGACGCTTCCACAGTCTTATATGGTTTAAATTTTGCTTAAACGATTGTGTAAAAGCATAATATCATCATCATTTAGCAATATTATTTCATTAGCAGTATATATACATTGAATTTAGACGTATTGGCACAATAACAACGGAGCTAAAATTTTTGACGTGCAGTGAATCGAATGAGCCATTGTTAACAAATGGTAGTTTATCAAATATGCGACTTTATTTATTAAGAGAATCCGGGGTTTCCCTTGAAGTTCTAAATTAAAATGCAACGTATCAAAAGATCTGCATCCAGCATTATTGCAAGACGCAACTACAAATCTGTAGGTAAGTTGTTTTCATCTGTGTTATTCTGTTATCCATCTACGATTCTATGTGCTCAGAAGATGGAACGAAGCATTGTCCCACAATGAGTTATTTATCAAATGTGCCACTTACCTATATTTATTAGATCAATTTGCGATAATTTATAAATTCTCAAACAAAATGTAACGTCTAAAATTATTGTTTAAACTGCTAATCTTTATGCCGAATAAAATTATATGGGAAAATTTTTTATTTAAATTTTAATACTGAATGTAAATGAATATTGTCCTTCATGAAAAGGAAATTTTTGAAACTCTGAAACTATTTCTATAAATTTAGAAAAGTATCTGATATGTTGTAAACGTAAAAATTTAAAGGAAATATTTCCTAAGAGACATTAAATATAGATATACTGAATATTCAATATTTATTTCCCTATAATTTAGGTAATTTTTGGCCAATTCAACAAGAGGTTTGTAGATAAGCTGGTTACACATATTATATGCACCTAAGATCGTTGATTATAAATTTAGGTCATAGATGTCCAAGGTCGGTCGGCTCAGGCGCGGGGGATAGATAGTACGGCGAATGAGAGGCCCTTGGAGGGCAGGCTTCCGGGCGAAGGCCCTCAAAATTTTCATCTATTTTCGTTAATTTGCGCTAATTCGTTAATATGTACGTAATGGCAGCAGAAACGATTTACCATGTGGAATTTTTATCTTGGGAGTATGGCCAAAAGCCATTATTGAATCCCCTTCGTCATATAATAACATCTCGCGCTTATACTGGATTTTTATTTAGGAACAAATTTTAGTAAGAAACGGAATAAGGTTACGAAGATTAGGCAACTAGATAAAGTTTAGGGGACATCATAAAAGTTGGCTAAAAATAGAAAATAGAACAGTAAAAAATGGCTCAAAAATTGACCGCGTCATTAATACAACCCATATAATGTGGTATTTCACACTGTCAAGACATCGTAGCGAACTTCGTTGTTGTATTTACAGCTGCTCTAATTCATCAAAATCTTCATGGTTTGCGGATATGAACAGAAAAAGCAGCTCCATAACTGATAAAAGCCCACAACTTTCATCATCGCCAAAGCGTAACAGCGTAAAATCATTTTTAACGAAAGAATTTTTACCGCATTTCATTAATGATTCTGTCTGCCTGTCTTAGCACTTTCATACATACTATTTGCATTTGTGCCATCAGGTGAATTCATAAAAAGGAAGTTTCTTTTACAAAATACGCGTACCGTGTAGGAACATATTGTTATTGATATTATATTATAAAACACTGATAATATCATTCGTTATTTGATCTCTCTTATCTTACTAATCTTCTAACATTATTTGATTTAAAAGCACTAAAATATGAACGTCAAAAATAGTTATGACGGTGGATTTGTTTATTTAATGTAGAATATGCGTTAAAAATTATTTTAAAAGTTAATTAAACAGCATTGCTTGCACCAGATAGGTATTTTTGTTATTATGAATTGGTTGGTGCCATGTTTGATGTCACATGGTTTATATCACGGGTGTTCCTATTAATAAATTCACAATTTAATTTAGATGGCTTCCCCTATAAAATATGGTTTTTCTGCAAGAATTTGTTATATTTGGGGACAGGGCCATAACTTGTATTTTTTCAGTTAAAATTTGGAATTATTATAGTTTGCGAACTTTACTTCATTCGCTGCCTTACACTGCCCTCACAATGCTCGCAAGGAGGCGGGGCTTGACCCTTTCCTCGGAAGAACTAGGTTGGGCCATCAAATACTTGTCAAAAATACATAAATATATGTAGTGTTAGAACAATACTGTTAACCAAAGATTGGTTGAGGTCTGACTCCCATCAAAAATTTCTGAATATACCCGCGCGGCCTTATGTCACTTTCGTTTCATCACTCCTCCAAAGCTGCAGTTAAATTTGGATGAAAACCGTTAAGCTATGTTTTTATTACATGTTGCTTTGTGGAACGTCGTAGTATATAAGTGTTACGTAATTGTTCCAATATAAAGGAAAGTTAATGATGACGACAAAAAATATTTAGCAAAGACGAGGGTAACGAGGCTATACTTATCTTTGTAGACATGCACGATTTTAAGAATTTAGTTGATGTATTGTGTTGCCCTGATTCTTTAGAGTACGAACACTGTTAACTAAAACTCTCATGCGACTTCCTAAAGTTCATTCACACCAACTGTTACCTGGCCACAAATTCAGTGGCTGAGTTTTCTTGATTTGTGATTTATATCTTTTCCAAGTATTTCTAAACGGAGTTGTTACCCGATTTATGAATAGACTTCTTCATTTATATTTCTGCCGTATATATGAGTCTATATTGTTTGCTGGGATAGTTGGATGTTTACTGTTTTCTGGAACCCATGTCCTCGAAATCCACATAAATACTGCAACATTTGTAGACAGGATAGGTTATGTTTCAAGAAATGAAGTACTTTAGGGTTTCCGATGAACCAACTGTGAGTTTTGTACTACCACACTCATAGTTGCGCTCTCAGCAAAAGTGGATTTATTTACTGACCACAGCTAGTATTTAGCCCGACAGTGCGCAAATTACAGGTTGTATTAGCTGTACTGGCATGATTTCAGTCAAAAAATTCTGCTCAAAATTTTCCATGGGTCCATTATATGAAATCATATGATGACTAATAATAGAATACTATTTGGTTTACTGTATAGTGTTTAAGGTTAAAAGCCGTGTCAATTTTTTTATATCTTTTCAGAAATTGACAATTTTCATATTATAACTAGTAACACTCTCGAGATTGCAGAGCGTAGTGAAGCATAGGTACACTTTCGCCTTATGCGTGAGCAGCCAATTAGGTCCCGATAGCATACGTCGATATGCTACATGTGGATATCACACAATACCGCACAAGTTAGAACGAAGCTAATATCTGCAATGAGTTTCCATGCCCGAAATTCCCCAGGTGCAAGTTATCAGCTTTCCAAGACGTCACTATAAAATTAGGAATTTAAGGTCGAGAATCCATGGGGGCGTCATACCATCGTACTCATGGAACCATGGGTCGCAGAGCAAAACCAACACCCGCAGTGAGTTTTCCATGCCTGAAAACCCCCAAGTGAAACTTCAGCCGCACAGGACGTCAGAACAAATTTTATAATTTTGGGCCGTGGAACCACGAGGGTGCCATACCTTAAACCCAATAACTCCAGAACCAGAGTCTTAATCGAAAAACAAAAAAGAGGCTTCGGAATTAATCAGTTTACTATAAAATAAAACCAACCAGAGAAATATATTCGGAAGTTAAGCTAAAAAATAACTTTCTTTCGGTAAGGGCAATAAAACGGGTTAAAAAACCTACGTTTTGACCTCTAACCCTGGAACCATACTTCCAACCAAAAAACGCTCGGCAATGTACATGGTAAATCTACTATGCCGGTGCAAAATGAAAATCGGTTAAGTTGTTTCCGAGTTATGGCAGGTCACACACACACGCACAAACGGAATTTAAAACCTTTCATCCCTGCAACACACAATCTCTACTACGTTACACTACACTCTGAACACCAAAATTCATGTAGCTTGGACTCTAAAACATAGGGTTCATGTTCTTATTCTGCTACGAAAAAACTTATTTAGCTTAATGCTATACCGTTATATATATTAAACCTGAATGCAATTGCGGTGTCAAAATTTCAGTAATGTTCGACGTTTAGCGTATGCTATTGTACATAAGGATAGCAACGTTGTTTCGTTTTGAAAAAAACCACGGTTTGAGTTTGTCCTTCATTTTGAAACCGGCACGGAGTGATTTAAATACTATAAGGTGCTATACCAGAGGATTTGTACGTTATAAAAATTTGAATAAAAACCGTTTAGCTGTTTATAAGCTTTCAAACCAAAACAATAGGATATGATTTGATTTTTGGTTTGAAAAGCTTGCTCTTTGCCAGCTGCTCCGATGCGCGGACAACTCAACGGTAGCATTTTCAGAAGCTTTCCATTTTCGAGTTCAGTTTCGACGCAATTTATTAACAAATTTGCAGTTTTGAATTTAGAAACAAACTGAATTGTCACAAATTTTAAATTTCAAATCCCTTCAATCGACCCGGATGGGATGGCCCCCTAATTTTATGGCATCTGACAAAACTAAATACATCTTTGTTATAACGGCACCTTTAATTTTTATCCGCTCAGGAAGCATTTTTATCGATTAGAGAAACAGGAACTGAACCGTGTGTAATTTGAATTTTGATAATAAAAGTTTCATTGCCGCTGTAGTTATATAATGCTTTTCATCTATATTTGGTGTCATATGTTCAGCCCCTATCTCGTTGCCTATTGGTCTAAAAACCTGTAGTTCTTACCATAATGCCTGTGAACTTATATAGGATTGATGTTAGCCTATGAATTCCCTATTTACTAAAGACTGAAGTCGGGTCCGGTGCAGTGAGGGTCGGTCGCGTATGGTTGAGGTGCGCCGCCGCGGGTCGGGTCGGGTCAAACCGGTTTGGGCTATGTGTGAGTTCATCGAGAACGTTTCGACAAACATATCGGCACACTTATATTGTTATCTGGAAATTTATCTATTCGCTGAAAATTTTGCCAGGGTGCATGAACTGGAGGGGGAGGCTGGGCGTCCGATTTTGCCAGGGGCATTTTACCAAGAGAAAAGCGATGAAAAATTGTGTCACAAACACTGTCAAAACGCTTTTGATGTTGAGCAAAATTGATTTTGAAGCAAATTTTGACAAAATTTGCTAAATTTTTGGCTTCAGAAGGGAATTTTAGTAAAAAATTTGATCAAATTTTATGTGCTTTGGACCGATTGGAAAGAAAAAAATTTGCCAAGAAGCAATGAACCAAAAATTTTTCCAGGTAGCATGAACCGGGGGCACCTCTTTTGAACCAGGAGAAACCAAAAAATGCCCAATTTGGCAAGCCCAGGTCGTTGGTCGGTCGTTGACGGTGGTTGGTATTTGCACCTGCTCCTCCCACCTCCGCGTGCTGCGCTAGTCGTACTCGCACTGCGTGCATTCTGCCTGCGTTGCGTTTTAATACATAGTTGCTTCCTATCTATAACAGAAACACTGGTTTGTTGCTTTCTATTCCATTCCAAGCTGAACTGTGTTCCTGTCAGCCAAGCGGTTTTTGGAATCTAAACCGTGGCAGACTACGCCATCTGTTTGCGATTGCGTGTCCGAATATATGCCATTCAAGCAACAGTGCCTCGAGTAGAGGACATTTAGTGCAGCTGGTCAAATATTGGAAAACCGAGGAACAAAGTTATTAGCAGCATCAACTGATGCAAAGTTGCGGATCTCAACTAAAATGGATATCAAACTGGCACAGTCAAGTTCGCCATTGGCATAATGAGGCGCCAATGAACTAGGGAGGGTGGTGAGCTTTGGTTCGCTATGTTGACGTTGTGAATTAATTGTACCATCATTTGGGTCGAGGCGTCTTAATCCTCAGCACCGCAGATGTAACGAGGGAATGGTGGTGCGATTTGGATCACATATGTTGGTATATTCAAACACCGCATGAACATCTGTTGATTTAAGCATTTACCTCATCCACTTCACTGCGAGCTGTGAACTGATGTAATAGCAACATTTTCTGTGAATGATCTTTTCAATTAGTACTATATGAAGTCTATACTTTTCTATATCTCATGGGCTTCATAATTGCTAAAATAAAAACTACTCAAAATAAACATATAGAAACAAAAATTTAAATAGTCTAATTACAGATCGGAAACAGTGGCGCTGAAACATTTAAGTCCCGTCTTTGTTAAAGTATGATACGTTGAATTTTGGCTCATTTAAAGCTGGGGCGCGAAAGAGCTTTTAAATGCTGCAAACATCTTAATTTCATTGAATTGTAACTTACAATAATAAACTGCAATAAAGGTGCCGTTGACATAAACCCAGTTAGGTTCTCGAGTTTCGCGGATACAGCCCGCAAAACAGTCGCAACGTTATAAAAATCATCTAAATCTCTGTTTTTATCCTATTCCAAAGTATAATGCATTCAATCACTGAAAAAAAATCTTGAAAATATAGATGCACAAGTTCATTTTTCACTCAAAAGTTACGAGCAGTATATACAGCAATAATTATACAATGGTTGCTTTAAACAGTATTCACATAACTTTTGTGCATCAACTACACACTCTTTGAACGTGGCATGCCAAATACACCAATTTGTAGTACTTGTGTAAAATAAATTGTCCCCACAAACCATCCTGTGTTGTAATAACTATATCGAATCGGAAAACCACCCTTATTACCTAAAAAATACTGAATATCAGCTCAATTTTTCGCTAACCGAAAAAATGACAGTCAAATCAAAGTGCGTGATTTTATACTGTGCTCAAACAAGAGTTTTAGCGATTTTCTTTACGTAGAAATTTGGCTCATTTGCGTAATACATTTGCATTTAGATTGTTAAGTGTACGCGAGCAACTTTTATATAACAGCTACGTCACAAGCTGATTGATCCTACAGTAAATTTTTTGGCGTTTGCGAACAAAAGCGCACATTCAAATATCGGAAAATTTATATTCTCAAAAGTTTCGGTCATTTTATATTTGAATTTCGGCGAACGCAAAGCCGCTATTTTTAAATTGTACATCAATTTTCGCGAACAGCATTGTGCCGAGTTTCATTTAATCACAAAATGTTCGGTAACATGTTTACGTGAAAACACAAATTAGGATGTTGAAAACACAAATTAGGTGAAAACACAATTTAATTTAACTTTTAGTTAATTTTAGTTAGTTGACATGAACCTTAAAATCTGTTATCTGCTTCGTGATTATACATGCTAAAAATATAGCGCTTGGTCGAAAACCTGTGCAAAAAATTAATTCCTCCTATAAAACGAACAGTATATATGTACAGTTCATTTTAAATCATTGCTACGAATGTATGCTTTATTACCTAATATATAAGTTACTAACTTCTAAAATTCTTCATATCCGAAAACAGGAACTACCAACAAAACTGTCGTGATGCTTTAATTCAGGCCGTTCAGAGATCACGTTTCGAGCATAAATTTTCCTATTATACGACTGCCATACGTGTCAAACGGAGACGATGCTGCATCGTTTACTTCAGCCCGACCTGAGTCGACCCGCAGGTGAACACCTGAACCCGACAGGGCTCAATCCTGCCCGCACTCCGCGCGACCCGACTGTCATATTTAACTCAGAGTCAGATTGCGAAATCAACTATTTTTGTAAACTTTCACGTTCACACTGTAGAAGAGCATGACTATTATTGAATTTATTTTTTAAATATTTTGTATGTGAGATTCGGTGATATGGTGTATCTAGAACGAAAGATATTCTTTATGCTTTCGACTTCAGTGTCTACTATCAAACAGCATGTACCAAACCACTTATTGTCCTGTAGTTTTGTTCCACGTTTGGTTAGCAGATACCGCATTCGAAAAGTACATTCCAATACAACTATTATTCCAAGATCAAGAAATAACAACATTCATCGTAAATTCGCTATTAATATCTCAGGGTGACTGTTAACTAGAACAAATACGTAACATATACAAAGGGCTGTTTAAAACTGTAGGTGGTGGCAGAAAAGTGTATGCGATTCGGACCTTTAACTTCATCATTACTCTAATGGCCGTCAGTTAATTTGTTCACGTTCTTCGATAAATAGTGGGCACTACCTAAACACCCATCTTGCGACGTTCATGAACATACCTATATTATTAATATTATAATTTCATTTTTAGAACTGAATGAAGTATACACAGCTAGCAAAAACGCGGTGGTGAACAAGCACACGAACAGCACCATTAGCAATTTCAATGTTAATGATGATGGAACATCAACAATACTTCTCGAACGAATATCACATTTCAACAATTTAGATTTCGTTCGACGGCCTTCAGTTGTAGCGGTCCGAAACGAAACTGGTATGTTTCGTGTAATAATTTATTAAGTTATTTAGTGTATCGCTTAGTAATAATGCACAGGATTTTTTCAAGTTTGTTACACAAGTTTTGAAATATCTCGAATATCTAGAAGAATCGTTCGTAGCTAGCTGATGGTCGTAGGAAAACGGATGATGTACGCCACTAATGTCCATAGACGACTAACTACAAACTCGAAATGTACTGCAGATGTAGTTGTGTCGTATTTTAATAGGCCTATGTTTTACCAGAAATCTAGAGGTTTCATGACATTCTTTGTACCATTTGACGGTACCAATCCGGAAATGCATCTAACATCAAAACTACTTTGATTTTCTATCTAATCATTCACGGTCGGTGCAAAATATAAATTTCAGAAATCGATGGCGACAGGGTGTTGAAACGTTTTCCGATCAGGTTGTCCAATTCCAATCTTTTGGGGTCCTTATTTAAAATCTCGAAGGCTCTACCTTTCCCGGACCCCGTGATTCCAGCTCCCCTGAATGGCAAAACAAAATCATGGTGTTGCTCGTAGTTAGGTATAAAATATACAGTTATGCGAATGGTAAGCTCAAATCTATAACATAGATTTTAGCCTCTGCGAAACACAACTAACCAGATAAATTTTTTCATTTAGGGTACGGAAAAACAACCGTATAAACTCGATATAAATATACTATAGCTAGGACTTAATCCTATATCATAGATTTTAGCCTCTGCGACGCACAACTAATTAGATAAAATTTTTCCATTTAGGGTACGGAAAGACACCCGTATAAACTGGATATAAATATACAATAGCTAGGACTCAATCCTATAACATAGATTTTAGCCTCTGCGACGCACAACACAACTAATTAGATAAAATTTTTTCATTTAGGGTACGGAAAAACACCGTATAAAATCGATACAAATATACTATAGCTAGTACTTAATCCTATAACATAGATTTTAGCCTCTGCGAGGCACAACTAATGAGATAAAATTTTTCCATTTGGGGTACGGAAAAACAACCGTATAAACTCGATATAAATATACTATAGCTAGATTTCAATCCTATAACATAGATTTTAGGTTCTGTGAGGCACAACTAATAAGATAAAATTTTTTCCATTTGGGGTACGGAAAAGCAACCATATAAACTCGATATAAATATACTATAGCTAGTACTCAATCCTGTGATACACGAACACCGCTAGGCATGGTAGCATAAGCACTTTTGCCCCGATCGTCTTCTTTTCTTAAAGATTATGAACCGGTTTGATGAAGTGAATTCGCTTGTAGTGAAATCGCTTGAGGCGAATCGAAAATTCACTGTAAAAACATTACATTACTTCCACCATTATTTTATTAGTTCCAAATTGAGGGGTCCAAACAAACATTTGAAGCATTATGTGGTTACAATAGAGGTTGTCGTGGTCGCGGAAAAGGATGGAGTTCTTTTGAGAGCATATGTAACTATTGTACCCATTTTGGAATGGTACCGTATACACAGGAGCACGCACCACCCCCCCCCCTCAAAAAACAGAAACTATGCATGATGTCGTGATTTTAGTTCCACTGCTATATCTCATTGCATCTGCTATTATAAAGTTATTCGGAAGAGGGGATGCTGAATACAATGAAGATATTTATTTGAGTGTACCTATGATCGATGTAAACTTTGTGGAGCGGTACTATATCCAATGGGACCCAACCCCTTGTCCCGTGCACGATTCCGTAATTTTCAGCCTAATAATATAATTTGTTGCATATGTGGTTATAAATGTTTTCGAGAATGCTAAAGCAATTAGATCATTCATTTGAAGGTATCTGTGACCAGTGTACCCTTTTTAGAATGTTACTGTTTCCACAACACCCCGTATTAAGAACTATGCATGATTTCGTTAAAGCTACTGCTATATTTTATTGCATCTGTTATTATGAAGGTCCATATTCGAGGACGCTGAATACGATGGAGTGATTCATTTGAACGTATCTATGACCAATATAGTCGTTTTGGCATGACACTGCATGGTCAGGGACCCCCTTTGGTCTCTGCATATTTTGTGGGTTTTAGTATAATGCTGTAATTTGTTAAAACTGCGACGATACAGGTTTTCGAGCCTGCAAAAATGATAAGATGATCGGCTCAAAGATATGTGTGACTATAAACGTCGATCTTTCGTAGTGATACCGATCACTCCGCAATCGTAGGTTGACCCACCTTCTGGTCAAGGCTTATTCCTATATGTATGTCTTGTCTTGGTAAAACTACATGTTTTTAATTTATGATGTCCCTTAAAAAAGAAAATGATTCTTTAAAATATGAAAGTCGCTGTCATAGAAACTTTCCTTCAACACATATAGCAGAATTGTTAAGTCAACCAGTAGTGGTAGCAAATGGTGATGGATTGTGGTGCCAGCATACTATCTTTTTACT
>JASANE010013362.1:0-15200 GCA_030248225.1 Trileptium ribeirensis | reverse complement strand
TATTGCTCACTGCTCCAGCGTGGCGGAAAATGCAATTTTGAAGAATTTCATTTTGTTCCCAAAGGGGACCCCGGGACCCAAAATCTAAAATTTCAAAAATTTGATTTTTGGGTCTCAAATGGTCAGGGAGATCTTGAAGATCACAAAATACCCAAAATTTGCAAAACCCTACAATATTTGGGCAAACACTGTGGAGGAAGTATGAAAGAACCAAATTGTGTTCAGCAATTACAATGCGTTATACTGTGAAATATATATGTATATCCATTGGAGTTTACTGGGTATATAATATTTGCTTACAAGGTTTTTCTTGATAAATTTTGAATGTTTCTTTCGAAAAACTACCAATATCGTGACCTCATCAATTCTCAATCATTTTGCTGAACCTTGGCTTGTAATTCAGGTTTGTGGCTTTGTGAGCACTAATTATGTAATCATAGGAAATACGTAAAGTTTTTGTATCATTATATTCAAAATTTTACCATCCGGCTTCATTAAGCAACTATATTTTACGCAAGAAAGATGCCATAAATATATATACGTTGTTGCCAATAATTACTTTCTAACGGTCGGACCTACGGCAGGCTATGATTTAGGTACACCCTGAGGCTCCATATAGCCCCACGTGCAAAATTATAGCATCGATGCTCAAATTACAAATATTTCTTAATGTACAATTTTAGAAATAACGGAAAATACTACAGAAAATCGGGAGACGGAAATTCTTGGTTATGCTGTGGCTTAGTCCGTACACCTGCTGCACCTTGTTACTACCCACCCCACTTACCTTTCTTCCCCTCCCCCTGGGTGAGAGAATGATATACCCCATAAGATGACCCATGTTGGGCACCTTTCCCTTAGTGATGGAAGAATATGGCTTGCTTTTAGCCAACCGTGATGATGACTATAACCCCAGCAGTCGCCAATTTTTCTCTCTGGTCACCAATCTATTGCTTCGTAACATGAAATTTTCAGTGACATTAGTGTGGGTTGTAAATCCAGCTTCAACCAAGTTGTAGACATGCCGGGGGGGATTTTGTATTAGGCCATATTTTTTGATGCCAAGTCAATAAATTTTATTGGATCACATAACTGTATATTGTTAACCGAACATTGACACACAGATGCAAATCATGGGTGATTGTGTGGAGGTTAGTTGGTCGCTATGATTGACCATAAACGTACTATAAATTCAAAAGAACAATGGAAATAAAAAGCTTAAGCTTACTTGTCTGTGGCCAATTGATTAGGCATCGATTTTTTAGCCATTCGGTCCTGAGTTCTAGCTTCACATAATGCGATTTCTTTATTTGGTTTAAAAGATTTGACCAACAGCACAGGTCTACACTTGGGATTTTGTCTCAGGATGGGTCGGATGCCTTAATTTAAGGTCATAAAAACCGCTGCTGGTTTATTCCTGAATTCGTGCTCACAAGTGCAACCTGAATTACAAGCCAAGGTTCAGCAAAATGATCAAATTTGGATGAGGTAATAATTGTGGTAGTTTTTCGAAAGAAACATTCAACATCATCAAGAAAAACCTTGTAAGCAAATATCTGTGCCCAGTAAACTCCAATGGATATACACAGTATATTTCACAGTATAACGCATTTGTACCGCCTAACACAATTTGGTTCTTTTTCCATACTTCCTCCAGCCAAGTGTTTGCCCAAATATTGTCAGGTTTTGCAAATTTTGGCATTTTTGTGATCTTTGAGATTTTCTTACCATTTCAACCAAAAAATCGAATTTTTTTAAATTTTAGAGTTTTTGGGTTCCCGGGTTCCTTGGAGAACAAAATAAAAGAATTTTTAAAAATTGCATTTTTACCCACCATTTCACGCGGCGTAACGAAAAGTGCTAATCGCTGAATAGTGTTATTTTTAACGGGATCCGATAATTTTATCTCTCGTTATGGCCAAAAACTATCGAAGGCTGAGAGGTTTAGCAATTGAACACCTGCTCAGCGTGGCGGTATTACAGTGTTCGAGACTAAAATTCAACAATTCTAATACATTTTATTAAAAGCAAAAAATGAGTATTTGCTACTGCATTCAACATTATGAGTCTTTGTACATGCTCCAGACTCTATGACAAATACATAGTCTAACTAGGCTATTCAAAATTTTAATAGTTGAGCTGGCCTGTATGCGTGACGTAGTAGCTAGCCCATTTGAACTCGTGGCATAATTAGGACCACGCGCACGCATCTTATTGTAAATGATCAGTAAATCGCTGATACCATCTATCTATAGCCGTCAGGCTGTAATACATATTGTTTTTTCGGTTTTTGTCTAAATGTTATACCACACGTGCGTATAATAAGTATAGTTATACGGCCTGGAGCATGTACAAAGAACTCATAAGTGTTCGAATGCAGTAGCGAATACTCATTTTTTGTTTTTAATAAAACGTATCTAAAGAATATTGTTTCAATTTTTAGTCTCGAACACTGTAATACCACCACGCTGGGAGCAGGTGCTCAATTGCTGAGCCCTCTCAGCCTTCGATAGTTTTTGGCCATAACTTAGGATGCTCATGATTAACGCACCCGTTAAAAATAACACGATTTGATTCGAAGCTTGGTTACGCCGCGTGAAACGGGTGGGTAACGGATACTCTTTAAGAATTTTATTTTTGTTCCTAAAGGGTACTTGGGACCCAAAAAAATCTTAAAATTTTCAAAAATTTGATTTTTTGGTTGAAATGGTCAGGGGAGATCTCGAAGATCACAAAAATACCAAAATTTGGCAAAACCTGACAAATATTCTGGCAAACACTGGCTGGAGGGAAGTATGGAAAAGAACCAAATTGTGTTCAGCAATTACAATGCGTTATACTGTGAAATATATACTATATCTTCATTGGAGTTTACTGGGCACAGAATATTGCTTAAAACAAGGTTTTTCTTGATAAATTTTGAATGTTTCTTTGAACGTCATAATCTACCTCATCCAATTCAAATCATTTTGCTGAACCTTGGCTTGTAATTCAGGTTTGCGGCTTTGTGAGCACGAAATTATGGACGAAATCAACCAGCAGCGGTTTTTATGACCTTAAATTAAGGCATCCGACCCATCCTGAGACAAAATCCCAAGTGCAGACCTGTGCTGTTGGTCAAATCTTTTAAACCAAATAAAGAAATCGCATTATGTGAAGCTAGAACTCAGGACCGAATGGCTAAAAAATCGATGCCTAATCAATTGGCCACAGACAAGTAAGCTTAAGCTTTTTATTTCCATTGTTCTTTTGAATTTATAGTACGTTTATGGTCAATCATAGCGACCAACTAACCTCCACACAATCACCCATGATTTGCATCTGTGTGTCAATGTTCGGTTAACAATATACAGTTATGTGATCCAATAAAATTTATTGACTTGGCATCAAAAAATATGGCCTAATACAAAATCCCCCCCGGCATGTCTACAACTTGGTTGAAGCTGGATTTACAACCCACACTAATGTCACTGAAAATTTCATGTTACGAAGCAATAGATTGGTGACCAGAGAGAAAAATTGGCGACTGCTGGGGTTATAGTCATCATCACGGTTGGCTAAAAGCAAGCCATATTCTTCCATCACTAAGGGAAAGGTGCCCAACATGGGTCATCTTAAGGGGTATATCATTCTCTCACCCAGGGGGAGGGGAAGAAAGGTAAGTGGGGTGGGTAGTAACAAGGTGCAGCAGGTGTACGGACTAAGCCACAGCATAACCAGAACTTTTTCCCGTCTCCCGATTTTCTGTCGTAATTTCCCCATTTTCTAAAATTGTACATTAAAATATTTGTAATTTTGCGCATAGATGCTATAATTTTGCACGTGGGGCTATATGGAGCCTCAGGGTGTACCTAAATCATAGCCTGCCGTAGGTCCGACCGTTAGAAAGTAATTATTGGCAACAACGTATATATATTATGGCATCTTCTTGCGTAAAATATAGTTGCTTAATGAAGCCGGATGGTAAAATTTTGAATATAATGATACAAAAACTTTACGTATTTCCTATGATTACATAATTCGTGCTCACAAAGCCGCAAACCTGAATTACAAGCCAAGGTTCAGCAAAATGATCAGAATTGGATGAGGTAGATTGTGGTAGTTTTTCGAAAGAAACATTCAAAATTTATCAAGAAAAACCTTGTAAGCAAATATCTGTGCCCAGTAAACTCCAATGGATATACATATATATTTCACAGTATAACGCATTGTAATTGCTGAACACAATTTGGTTCTTTTCCATACTTCCCTCCAGCCAGTGTTTGCCCAAATATTGTCAGGTTTTGCAAATTTTGGTATTTTTGTGATCTTCGAGATCTCCCCTGACCATTTCAACCAAAAAATCGAATTTTGGAAATTTTAGATTTTTTGGGTCCCGGGGTCCCCCTTGGGAACAAAATAAAATTCTTAAAAATTGCATTTTACCCACCATTTCACGCGGCGTAACGAGCTCAATCGAATAGTGTTATTTTTAACGGGATCCGATAATCGCATCCTAAGTTATGGCCAAAAACTATCGAAGGCTGAGAGGCTCAGCAATTGAGCACTGCTCCAGCGTGGTGGTATTACAGTGTTCGAGACTAAAAATTGAAGCAATTCTAATACATTTTATTAAAAACAAAAAATGAGTATTCGCTACTGCATTCAACATTATGAGTCTTTGTACATGCTCCAGGCCGTATGACTATACTTATTATACGCACGTGTGGTATAACAGTTAGACAAAAACCGAAAACAATATGTATTACAGCCTGACGGCTATGATAAATCGTATCACGATTACATCATTTACAATAAGATGCGTGCGCATGGTCCTAATTATGCCACGAGTTCAAATGGGCTAGCTACTACGTCACGCATACAGGCCAGCTCGACTATTAAAATTTTGAATAGCCTAGTTAGACTATGTATTTGTCATAGAGTCTGGAGCCAGACTGTGCTTTTGTCACGAGGCGTTCAGCTGACCCTATAACTTAAGCCAGAAACTATTTAGCCCGCGAAAATTCCATTTTATTATACGTGTCTAAATACTGCCTCAAAAGCGGCATACAGCTTAAAACGTTAATTGTATATATTAAAACAAATATATAACTTAGAATTAATGTGAAAATACTATAGAACAAAATGCTATTACACTAAACACAATAATAAATAAAATTTCGCAATAGACAGTTCAGCCGGGCGCTCCGTTTGTCACGCAAAGCCTAGCAAAGCTCCCTGTTTGTCACATTGAGACTAGCTAAGCTACAAAATGTACCATAGTGGTCCAGCTAAGCTATAGTACACACGAACTAGTTGAGTTGGACGCGTGACATAATTTGCCCTGGTGCACGCATCTTATCGTAAATGATGCATTAGATATCATTTGCCTAGGTTTACGGACAGTAGAATAAAAGCTCTATATTATGGCATTTTCTCACAGTTTTAGATGTTGGCGCAATAATATACAATATACTTCGTACGAAGTTGCGATCTCATATTGTGCACTGAATGCTTCAGGAAAGAAACTGAAACAATATTCATTCGCGACTGATGATCCACGGCGTCCTTTGATCAAAAAGATGCGTATGAAGCCCGATACTCATACTTGTTCTTATATAATAATGGATATTTCAATTTACTTTATACAAAGTTGCGATCTCGGATTGTGCGCTGAATGCTTCAGAAAAGAAACTGAAAAATATAGAGGGGGACGGGTTATGTGTGTCCACCTTTAGGGTGTAACCGCCTACGCCTATGGGCACATATGATATGTCATATAACTAACCAAATAAATTATAAATACATACAAAGAAAAATAAATATTTATGTATATATCATAAATAGATAAATAAAACCACAGTAAATGATCAAAACTTACTAACACAAAACCGAACAATACTTAAAAATATATCAAAATGGAGTAACTAGTCAATTTTCTCAGTTAAAATAAAACTCCAGGAAGCAAAAAGACCAGTATAAGTCGGCTATTGACGGTAATAATAATGACTCAAAATTGCAGAAAGTAGGAATGATCTATTATAAATTCCACAAATTCCACATGGTTGCGGCAGCTTTTCATAACCGGAATCTCAGATATCGAAATATGCGACAAAATAGCCAAGCGGTGTGCGTTTATTGTTGAGGAAACATTTGGTTATATAAAGTTTAGGGTTTATAATTGATAAAAAATAATATATATTGGTATTAAGGGATACTAACACTATATTTCATAACTACTCATAGTCGGGTAGCTCTGAGCAACACACTGTGAACCGAGTTAATGTTTGTTTATTTAGTTATATCAAGAGTGCATTAAGGAAGGGTATGACACTTCAGCTGCACTCCCATGCTAGCCCGTGTTTGATGATTCGGGCGTTTTCGGCCTGACCACTCCTTCCAGTTTCTGGGGAGGGGGTCGAGATGCCCCGACACCCAGCTTTTGGGGGGGTAGCTCGGACTCTCCCCCCCCCAGTTTTTTGGGGGGTAGGTCGGACTTCCCTCCCAAATTTTGGGGGTGGTGTCGGTTTATAAGCGCCTATGAACCGACCCCCCAGAAATTGGGAGGGTCTGACCTACCCCCCCCTCAAAAAAAACTGGGGGGGGGGGTCCGCGCTACCCTCCCAGAAACTGGGGGGTCGGGGCATCTCGACACGTTCCCCCCAGAAACTGGGGGTCAGGCCGAAAACGCCCGTATCATCAAACACGAGCTAACATGTGAGTGCAGGGAAGTGTCATACTCTTCCCTAATGCACTCTTGGTGGAATGTATACTTGTTGACCTTCAAAACACGGTCAAGTTATAATATTACAAATTATTGGAGAATTTAAGTCGGAAAACGTATGTCACTTCACGGCTGGTGCAG
Organism: Trileptium ribeirensis; assembly: GCA_030248225.1. Taxonomy (NCBI): domain Eukaryota; kingdom Metazoa; phylum Nematoda; class Enoplea; order Enoplida; family Thoracostomopsidae; genus Trileptium; species Trileptium ribeirensis. Next base: position 8,356 of record JASANE010013362.1, on the reverse strand, counting down.
TCTTGATTTTCCATGTTTTACGACTGTATCATTTGGCATACGTTTGAATAAAACTAGCTTATTTTGGGATATAAAGTTTATTCTAGAAGTATACTAGATGCTGCGCTAGGACTGTTGGCTCGCCAACTTAACTTTTCTTTCATACAATTAGTTAGAAATCAGTGCAATGCACAGAAGTTTTTAAATTTAACATCCGACCCCAATAATATAAATTCGCATAGATTTGCCGACTAGCTCACACTATGCAATTATAGAAAAATCGAAGCAATCAATCCATTTAGACTGTCGATAGCTGAATTATGAATATATTATAGGGACACGGCAGTGTTCCTATCATATGTTTTGTGCCAATACTGGTGCATTTTTAACTAACATGTTTGGAATTTTTTTTAAAACACGTATGGTTCATGTCCTTTAGATGTATGATTTTTTAAGAGGTACAATTGGTCAGTTTTGGAAATAGCCCATGTTGACTGTTTATTTTTATTATTTGGACCGAGACGACACATGGTTTACTGCACGAACAGAGCGCATTAAATTAAAGAAAACTTTGAGAAGACGTTTTTGAATGAATAGAGATTTGTTTGGGACGCCGAGTCAAATTCCACAAACACATACTTAGGTGAATAGAATAGGCATGTACATGTCGATATTTCGTTCCGTGTCCTTTTGTCAACTTGTTTATAATTTTCATTTCACGGATAACAGCCAAGAAAGACTGTTGTTTATTTATATCGCTAAATAAATTCGACATAGTTACTTAAATAGCTTCCAGGCATCTTTGGTAGTAGCTAGATCTTGATATAATATATATAGTACAGCGTTGAATGTCGTATATTCGTGCTCAAGATCCAAAGTCCCAGGGGCAGCCGAGAACCTTGGGCTAAGTCTTCGGTCTCCGCAGGGGGAATCATCCCGCTAGCGGGGAGGGGGTGCCTCTTTCACCAACCATTTTCGTTGGGCCAGAAGCTTAGCCAAGGGGTGCACGAGGTCGCCCCCACCCATGTAACCAGGCGCACCCTCAATACGGGATGACAAAAAGCGAAGTGCACGTATTATGTACGCCAAGTTGGATTACGGTCTGCTCCGCCAAGCAAATCCTGTGTCCCCAATGCGGAATGTTATGGCATCGCCTCTGCGCTCTGTGCGGTTCGGTTCCTCCGATAACAAGTTACGACCAGCTTTCAGTCTTCAAGTAAATACTTAACGATTCCTATCATATACCACCGACGAAAAACACAAACCGCCAAATGAATTATATATGTATAGTCGATCCGATGAAATTTCGGCTGTTCTTTTATTTTGGTAGAATACTGTGCCATACATCACTTGTTTCAGTTGAGTATGTTTGTTGTCCTAGAAAAGTGCTCGTAAAAGCCGACCTCAACATTGTCAGATATATTAGGTTCTACTGAGTTCGCCTGTTCAGACATGCCGAACTCGGTTCTATCGCCAAGCCGAGCTTAGAGCCCAAATTTTTACTTGTACTATATATTATATTGTAAACTATTTGATGATAATACTAACAAACGGGTGTCAATGTTAAACGACCAAGTTTCATGATCACATTTTTGACCCTAATTTAACCCTGAGTCTAAAGAGTGTCTTGTGACCTTGTAAAAGGAATAACACAAGGTAACAATGCTACGATGTAATATGTAAAATGCATGTTTATTCATGTGAAATGTTAGAACAAGGTTTCAAAATTTAAGTCAATGTTCGCTATTTGTTTCGAAATACGTTTTAATGCTAATACCTTTGTCACGCAAGTTTTCCAGAACTCTAACCGTTATAATAGCCACAAAACATATGCCGTATGTCAAAGTATCGAGGAAAGCACATAAACAGATATATCACTGTCTAGTCTATGAAGTTGAACAAAGCGACTTGATTATCAAAAAATATATTTTGATAACAATACAAGACTTCCTTTCACATAATTATTTCTTGCTTTTTTCAGAGAGTATATATCTGTATTATACAGGTTTGTTCACTGTATCAAAAAACATTTGCCATGGAATACATTGAAGTTTGGAAATTTTTAAATGCCAATTTCAGACATAGGTATTCAACCAAAGTACAAATTAATTTTATTTATAAAAAATCTGTAAAAAGTATAACAACTTTTAAAATAAAAAACTCAAGCAGAAAACTAAATTTGTCTACCTTATTTTAACCAATGTATATACAGCATTCATTCTCATAGATGGTATTATGCATCTGAGGTGCCAGATCCCTCTCCTCGGCGCGATGTGCCGTTCCCAGGCTATCCTACCGCTATCCCTCCCACAGGCCACAGATCTTCCTACCCATTCCGAACACATAGGCGCTGATGTCGCCACACTCACACCTGATACCCACCGCCGACCGGCTAATTCCAAGCTGGGGAGGCGAAACGCCAGCCCCCACCTCCGCGGGTGCGGGCTACTTTCCTGGAACCTTGGACCTTGAGCATGTATGATATACCTAGTATAATTGTACAGATAAAAAAATTCCCAGATTTCATTTAAATATTTTAAACCCCTGCATGTCGCAGGGAATGCCGAATCACTGCCATCTATTGATACCTTACGACATAAAATAGGAGCCTTAACGATGCTGATATTTAGGCAGGCGGCATATGTTCTTGTGGCTGTTGTAACGGTTAGCGTTCTGAAAAACTTGCGTGACCAAGGCATTAGCATTAAAACGTATTTCGAAACATGTAGCGAACATTGACTTAAATTTTGAAACCTTGTTTCTAACATATTACATGAATAGACATATGCATTTTACATATTACATCGTGGCATTGTTACCTTGTATATATAAATAAGGTGTTTTTCTCAATGTTCCCTTCTGTTGAGGGGTTATATTGGTTATAGAGATCATTATTAGAGTACTGAACTGAATTAGGTCTTTGCAAACACAGTCACTGGGGTAGGTATTTACGAGGTTATAGATGGCAAATGCAATTTATTCTCTTGTAGTGAATAGTCTTCATTTCATCATGTTTAAAGTTTGAACCCATATTACTCTGTTCTGATAGTGGAATAACCCTAAAATATGTGTACCAGCGTAAGTACATATGTATAGCGAAAACAGTGGTAAGATCGGTTTATCTACCATTGGCGTAGCCAGGATTTTTGAATGGAGGAGGGTCCTGTTATATATAGTACATTTTATATAGTAAAATAAGGTTATTTTTATAACAGAATCTCTTTGAAGCCCGAAACAGTATATTGCTTCGTTACTATAAAAATATTGTACTACAACAACCATAGAAATTGCGGTAGTGCATCGAGAAAGCCGTTGTGTTAGAATTATTATTTTAATGGGATTGAATTAGGGGGTTCCAGGCCCCCCAGGACCCTCCCTTTCTAGGCCACATGTTATCTACTATGAAGCCATAGGAAATGAGTCAAACTGTAGAGATTTAGGACTCACAATTTTCAGTTTTAACCCATAGTACCTATGAAGTCAGTAACGTTTAGTTACTATTTGTATTTTAGATGTATATTATCTAAAATTTTATACAAAACCTAAATCTGAGCCAAATATGTCTACGTATTGCAATGTTACGAATGAAAAACGAAAGATTGTCTTGATTTTGGGCCAAAATATAGGATATGAGTCCGGTACTCTCCGTCAAATAGAGCAATATAGAAGCGATATATACAGTATATTTATGCCACGTAAGATCATACCCACTGTGAAGATTTCAGCTCAATTGATCCACCTATTCCTGACTTTATACAAACGACCATGTCCAAATCCGAGTTGATTTTGTCATAAAAAATGGGTTATTTAACACTAACTCGTCATCTTGTCGAGTTACCGAGAAACATCTATGCATTAGTGTAGTTTTTCCATGCAAGACACATTTAGCTCTGTAATTTGGATAAAATTTTTTGGATTTAAAACCCGGGCATTAAATTTTAAACATTTTACTAAATATATTTATACAGAAATAGAGCTAAAGAACGATATATCAAACCAATGGCTCGATAGATCGTAATGTCACTGACCTTTGTGCAGCATCGAGTGTCCATGGCCGCTTCTGTTGTAGAGTTTACTGAAAATTCTCATTTTTTGAATTAATGTTTCCTAGGACCTAGGGTTTATGACACCTAACAGTTAATAATAAATGTTTACACACTGTTAAAACGGTCTTGATCAACTGCACCTCCCCCACTGTACAATGCTAGGTGTTGTATTTACAAAATTTGTTAGCAGCTGCTATTGTGTTGTTCGCTCGAAATCATGAGAATCCTTATGGATCGAACAACTCCACACAGGGTTTTTGATCAAAATATGGTTTCTGACCACAACTTTTAAAATAACCCGCATTTCTTATAATTTGCCACGATAATGACCAGTTTTCGATTATGCCAACATGCTATATGAAATTAAAAAAAAATTTTCATAACATTGGCAAATTTAGCAATGAAGATAATGTTTATATATAGACCTTCTGAAAGTTTCGCCTCATTGAATCTATCACCACTCCTTATGCCACCTTTCACAATGCTGTAACATCGTTATTTCTTGCTCCAAATAGTTTTTTGTGTTTGTGCAAAAAGCACCGAATTCTACTGGCACGGTCACCGTATTAATTTTACATTTGGTCGAAAATTAAACACAGCAAAATTATTTTCGCAGAGCACTGGAGTTGCTTCAAAGAACGTATCTTGTAAATAAAAGATTTAGTTACAGTAGAATTTAATTAAAATTATTTCGCTATTAAAATTACCCAAAGTTGCAGTAAACGTATCTAAAAATTTTCAGCGCTTCGCTTGTTATGTATTAGCAACGATTTCACTAGACTTTTTAGACAATTTAAGTGATCGTTAACAGTCAAGGCCATGGGATTAGCTATCTGTTTTACATATCACTGAGATAGCAGAATAATTATGGAAGCAGTCATTCAGCGTGTGTCTTGACGGTGAAAGGTTGTGTTTCGCTTAGTGCTACCAAAACTCACCCAGCCCTCGAAAAAAAAGTGGGTTTTCTTTTATAGCTTTAATGGCGTGCAGTAAGTGGTATCGAACATCGCCAAGTCTCGGTCTGGTAGCGCAGTCGCAACTGTTACGTTTGGCTCTGTCGGCGATTTCGTTTAACACGCTATCCACGTATTTATCGTTATTGGTGCCATTTTTCGAATACGTTCGTTCAATATTGCAACGGCAGTTTGTTTTGCCCGTTACAACACACGAAGTGGGTTTGTATATTGTCTCCAAAATTCAGCAAGGTGTTTCCTTATCGACGATTACCGGTCTTTATTCCGCGATTATTTGGGCACACGAAATTGCCGACTTACACTTCGATTCCCAGTCACGCTTGTTTAATCAGGTGCTTGAAGGTGTGAAACGGGTCGTTTCTCGGATAGTTCAAAAACGTAACTGTATTACACCATCTCAGCTGAAGACACTGGTTTTCCCACTGATCCAACGTACGGCAAATGTCAAAACAATTACGCGATGCTGTTTTCTGGGTACTGTGTTTCGCGGGATTCTTTTGTTTTAGCGAAGCTCGATATTCGCGAATGCTGAGAGCGCTTCGCGAGCAATGACGAGTACGTATCTTATACAATTAATCGCTCTAAGACCGATCAGGCGGCCAAAATATGTAGTGGTTTATATCGCAGCTTCAGAAGGAGACATTTGTCCAGCTTCTTTGCTTCGTCGTTATATGCTATTGACGGTCGGCACGATCGTTTTTATGTTTCAAACACTAAAAATTGGGAGATAATCGAAACAAACTATATATTTTCTCTGGACAGCCGGTACTTATAGCGCAATCTCGTATGCTCTCCGGCAGGCGACTCGCGACGTTGGACTTTGGAGCTTTCAAGCAGGATACTCATTCATTTCGACGCGGAGGTGCTTCGGCAGCGAATTTGGCTCGTGTTTCATAGATTTATCATGAAGCATGCCCGCTGGAATACGGAAAGCTCCAAGAATGGTTATTTAGAAGATTCGCTGAAAAGTCTGTTGTTATAAGTTTCAAAAGCTATTATTTGATGATTGTTGAGTGTTGTTTGTCTATTGTTTAAGTTTTGTCATGTGTCACTTTGCCGTGGAGTTCCATTATCACACCATTGTCGAACATGGCCGTCTGTTAACGGCATTTAACCGTAACGTAGTGATAGATTAAGTAAATACGGATTATATCTCTATTCTATTGCGCGAATTATATACGGAAGACAACGATTATGAGCACACCAATGATTTGATGGATTGTAACATATCGGCGTGTGATATGATTAAGTTGTAAGATTGTAAGATGAGTGACTAAGTATACATATACTTGGTTCTAAAGACAGTAGCCTTGGTGAGACTTAATAAATACAAAATCGAAATGTTTTACTACTGACTAAACTCTAAATTGAAACTGAACTCGAAGAACTCTAAAGAGAAGTTATTTCCATATCATTTCCAACGCGTAGCTCGAACATTAATAATACAGCCCAAAAAGGAATTTAAACAAAGCCCGAACTTTTCCGATAAAAAACCATATTGATTTTGAAAGCATTTCTGACTTTAGACAGCGATCTCCAAGTTGGTTTTGACATGCCTTTAAACGGCGGGGGGACTGTTTAACCTTTGTCAAAAATGACCAATGATTTTTGATTTTACCAGCATTTCTAATAAACTTTGAAAAATTGACCAAAATTTTGACCAGTCCAGTTTTCCCAAAAAACCCTTAACTCCAAACCAGTTACTAATAACTGAAAGTAATTTTAAGAATAATAGCCCAGTTACTCATAAATGCAGGTAATTTTAAGAATAAGGGCCCAGTTACTCCTAACTGCAGGTAATTTTCAGAATAAGGGCCCAGTTTGTACTAACTGGAGGTAATTTTAAGAATAAGAGCCCAGTTTGTCCAGTTCTTACCTGATCCTTTCGTCTCCTGTGCTGCCTTCGTTGATTCGTCGGATCCTCGTTGCTGCTCTGACTACTCGTTTTCTTCGCTCGAAACGTTGCAACTCGTTCACTTTGCGATGTTTGTTCTAGAAAAAAAGAACAAATTAATGCCAGTACGATTTTTAAAATCAATATTGTCAAAACTAATAATCAGGTATCGTTCAGTCGAGAACACTAGTTAAGCAGGTATTTACTTGTGATATTTACTTGTAAAACGACACGTCGTCGTCCATAAAATGTAGTCACGTTTTAAAATCAGCATCACATAACGCATCAAGGCAGGCCTGAATTCCCAAAGGGGGCGGTAGCCGAGTCCGGAGGGAAGGCCTTCTGACTCCCCAGACCGAATGATCGGCGGGGGGAGGGGAAATGTGCGTAGAGTCCGGCTCCGCGAATAGTACCTATGAATTCGGCGCCTACGGCGCCCCCAGGGAACGTCGGGTACCCTGTCAGAAGGGATAGCCGATCCCTCAGGTGGGATATGGGACGGGGTCGTATCCTCAGGGGAGGCAACTCCCTGTGAGCAAGTTCCGTAATGCTATTAAACTTCTGCATGTAAGTTATTAAATGTATACTTATTTGTGTATCTGGACTAGTTGACGAGTATTTAATGCATTTAATTGCTGTATAACGCCAAATGATAATTATCTATAATACTTTATATCGTTGTATTCGATGCTTTCAGACAACGAACGAAAAAGTCAAAACCGTCATGTTAACCCGAAATGACACCAAACGGTGATATCTATAAGTATACTTTGACAATAGTTCGATCGAAGTGGCTAAAAATTTTCACAGTACATTCTTAATTTTAAGTTATATAGTTTTTGTTATAGTTTAGTACGAACCGAATAGGGCTTTTCGTGGTCGAATACAGTGTCATATTCAATATTTTATAAAGCGCAAACAGTATAGAATTTCCAGTCATCATTTGTAATTTGGCAATGCTGGACGCATTTGGTTTATTTTTAGCACTAAACTTGTAACTACTTCTAGCCTTTAGAAATAAAGTTAACATTTAGAGGCAGATGCATTTAAATAAAAGTCTTCCTAATGACTACGTATTATGTCAAGCTCACTATAATTTATTGAGCATTTCGGTCAAAGTTAGCCAGAATTTTACCGACGGACGACAGGTGAAAGTTATATATTTATATAAAAGATTTTTGGAAACGGTTTCCTTTCTGTAAAAAAATTATATATTTTTTTCTCAAAATTTGGGGTCTAGAATGACTATGCAATTTCAAGCGGAAATTTGACTAATTTTTGGAGAGTGAAAAAAAGACTATATATGTTTTTTATCTAAATATATAAATAAAATGAACTATATAAATAGGAAGAATATATATAAAAATGTGATTATATATATATATATATTACATTTTTACAGAAGAAGCGCTTGTCAGCAAAGCATATAAAAGCCAAAAAGTAAAGGGGTTATGCTGTATTTT
>JASANE010013360.1:0-41841 GCA_030248225.1 Trileptium ribeirensis | reverse complement strand
CAGATCTTCTACATAGACTGAAACATTGGTTTAACACAAATAACTTAATTCTAAACGATTCTAAAACCCAACTAATTTATTTCCATTCAGGGAATTTAACTGGACCACCAACTGTAATAGGGTCGGCTACTTACTATCATACCGACTAATACCATAAAAATACTAGGGGTTACTTTAGACAATCAACTAACCATGGTTCAACACATTAACCAGTTATCTGCCACCTGCGCCTGGCAACTCCGCTCAATTAGCCGCCTCCGACGCCGACTGAGTGATGATACTGCACAAACCATGATACGGGCGTTTGTTATGAGTAGACTTGATTATTGTAACGCCTTATATTTAAATGTCCCAACGTACATCATGCAACCTCTACGCCGAACTTTACACACCGCTGCAAGAATAGTTGCGTGCTCAGCAAAATGGGATCCTATTAGTCCGGTATTACGACGTCTTCATTGGCTACCTCTTCGAGAACGAATTACGTTTAAAATTTTAGTAATTGTATACAATGTGTTGGCTTGGGATGAACCCAAAATCCTCTGCGCCAACATGTTGCACTCAGCAGCGACACCGCGCCTATCGAGTGAACGTTTACTCCAAACACACGGCACACGGACAAAAAAGCATTCGCCTTTCAAGCGCCCTCACTATGGAACACATTACCGCGATCATTAAAGGACTCTGGAATTAACGCTATTTGCGTTCAAATCTAAACTTAAAACTCACTTATTTCCTCGTCAATGACAATTCATCAGTGTTTAGATCTTGTTTGATTGTGTGTATTAAAATGTATATATGTAAAAAAACGGTATTGTCACTATACCTATACTGAATATTTCAATTGTCTATGTATTCGTGGTTTGTACAATCCTTGTTTGTGTTTTCTTATATGTAATTTGTCAGCGCTTTTGTAACGCTCCGGCGAAAAGGGCGCCTTATAAATGTTTCTTTATTATTATTATATATATATGTGAAATAGAACATGTTTGTATCTTCACGGGGCCTACTGAATGCAGCAACCGGATTGCGATTAATTGCGTTCTTGACCCGGTCTCCTTGTGTCTTGAAATTGCTCACCACTACTTGATGCGTTTTATAAACAGCTTTAGCATTTTCTGTAAAACACATGTTAACATCATTAGTGCGCTATAGTGTGTTTGCACATATTACGCGATAAGGGGGCCTGCAAATTTTAGTTGCTAAGTCATCGTAATGTTAGCAACGCGAATAATTATATAACAGAAGCCGGGTTACCCTATCCACTCTACTTGTCATGTATAGGTTACTGGGAACATCTCTGGCATGTATATAATACACGCATAGAATAGAATTTGTACCTATATTATATACTCATAGTCTTCTAAGAGTTTCGAACTTTATTTTCCGGCTGTGTAGTGAGAATATTTATAAATATATAGTTATTGCTGAATGGAGGCCAATACAGATAAAATGTTGCAGCGCATAAAACCTTATATAAACGTATTATGCGTTCGTAGTTTTATAATTTTCGCTTTGACTCTCCACATCTCGTGTCGGATAAATAATGACACCCTTGAGGGTTGTAAATATATATATAGTCATATATGTGTGTTGTCACGGAAACAGGAGCTTCGTTCATCTAATAAACAGTTCAATCGGGCTTGATTGTTTTATAGTTGCCTGCCTGTTTTCGCATCATCGGTGTTTGTAACTCAAGCACATTCAAAAGAAGAACGTTTTAATGTATAGTCATCGTGATCGAAATTATACATATAAGCCGGACGTATGCATATACTTTGTGCCCGGTGACTAAAGATATGTTATAAAATCGGTGGAAAATATATAACGGTGTACGTATATATAGAACCAGCTATATATCCGAAATTTAGATAGCAATATCAACTGGAGCATAGGTGTCGATAGGGCGTTACCCATAAGGGTTGGAGCCCCAAGCCAAATCTAACTCCTCGTGAAGACTTCGCACGCCCGCGTACCGGTGCTCCACCGCTGCACGCCATACGCAAAAATAGGGTGAAAATGAGCAATATATAATTGGTTTAATATTGGCAAAAAGTAGAGGAAATTTGCAAATTAGCAAAAATTGCGGAATATTTTGAGTTCCGTTAAAAAATATTCCCCTCCTGGCTTAACCCTAACCCTCCTTCCTTCGCGCCCACCATTTACGCCAAGCCGACTGAACTTTTGGTACCTATAAACTAGACATAATATCGTGTGAACTGATTCTTCGTGTGGTTATTCGCAAGGGCGTAGCCAGGAATTTTGAAAGAGGGGTCGCGGCCCTCAGTGGTTACCTAAAAGGGGGGTCCAGGGGGGTCGCGCTCAGAAATGTGAATGCGGGGTCCAGAATTGGTATATTAAGTACGCCATAAACAAGTAAAAAATGCATCTGTAGCCAAAATAGCGAATTTTTATACAAAAGTGTGAAGTTTGGTCAAAAATACGGTTGAAAGTAATTGTTTTCTAGTGCGAGAGGGGCTAGTTTTAGGACAATTTCCGCATGATTTTCAACCGGAATCATTCAAAAAAATTTGTTTGGGGTATAACCAAAAGGGGGGTCGCGACCCCCGCAACCCCCCTCGCTACGCCCTTGGTTATTCAGTCTAAGCACTGTGCCATGAGTTGACTTCAGTTACACTCTCTGAGGTACTGCTAATAGATTCGTTCATAAAAAGGTGATGCAAAAAATATAAATATATAACTTAACACTGTAATATAGATATGTGGTATGTTGGTGATGGCCGCGGGCTGGTTAGAACTGACTTTAAAATTGATTGTTCCAGCCCTCTGACATTGTGCTGGTCAGAACAACAAATTTACGTTACGCGTATCTTTAATAGTGAGTTTTTGCCAAAAAATTGTTAGGGTTACTGCGACAGCATAAGTTCAGTAATCAAAAATTTTTTTCCCCATAAAACAAAGTTACGTTCTGGACGACACTGTCTGATAGGTACGTGACTACTATTACACACATGTACAGGAACACTAGTAAATTTAGTTTGAAATTTACTAAGTTGGAAATGTAGTGCTAGTACAGTCGCACATGTAACTACATATTGAATTGATGTATGTTTGTGTATTCCTACAACATATATATACCAGTTTCTCGCTACTGCAGTGCGGGTTGCGAAGGGTGGCCGCCAGAACCGCCCATCGCATTTCCGTACACCGTATCAGCGAGCTTCAGCCAAATATTTCGTACATTTACGAGACTAGTATTGTCCAATTATTTGCCAACTTTTGGCTCATATGTTTTTGCACATTAAATTTAGACACTTTTACAGGTAGAGGTTTTTCCTCTACCTTTAAGCACTGGTGTCTTAAATTTAAGGTGTGTGGTTCTTAGAATTTTTGGACCCTAGTACTATATTGTGCACATTTGTTTGAGTGAGTAGAAAGTGTGCCTCAGAGAATGATATACACGTGACTGGACAAAAAATTATGTTATGTCTGCCAGCTGAAATTCAATTTTCAACTTAGTCGGTCCGGACAAAAAAAATTCTTCCACTTGGATCCTCAGTGTATATATATGATACCCATAAGCTATATACATTGTATAATTCCTGTGCATTTCTTCCGCCTTCGTCTACGTATGTAACACTGCCCATAAAATACCACCATATCATGTTAACCTCAAAACAGGAGTCTATATATATACCAGTAAAAATTTCTATGTTCTCTCTATTATTCTAGTTGGTGAAACAGATGATGATGTTCATTAGCTTATAACTGCAACATATACAGCTAACAGAATAGGTAGTTCTTGACGATTTTAATGTGAAAACGCACTTCTACTGGTTCAAATGGTTAAATATCGGTGTAATTATGATGCAATGCAGTTGGGCTCATCAGGATTATACCTTGGCCGATTACTGCTTGGTCTTGGAGATCATGGTCAGTCACCAGCCAATGTTTTTGGTTAATGCTATTAATTGAAGTTGAAGTTTGTTGTTCCTACATAATATATATACTATGCTGACAAAGTATTTTGAAGACGATTCTCAAGTTAAGTGGTATATACTTTTTTGGTTCTGTTAGTTCATAGGCCTTGGCTAAGTATGATATGTAGTGTGTAATTTGTGCTGCAAAAAAGCATATGATTAGAAAATTTCGTTATTGTTTGATGATAAGGAGCAAGTTTATCATGATGATTGAAGCGTGGTACATAATATTTGCTAAGTTCAGCTAACACTTCTAGTTCTGTTCTAACACATGATACCACTGTATGTGACATTTTAAAAGGAGTATTTATCCGGTATATCGAACCACCGTTTAGCCTTTCCAAAAAAGCGGTGTTCTTCACTTCTTAATGTAGTATTGCTAATGTCATTGCTTTCGTATTAATGTTTCCAGATGGATAATTTCTAAAAGGAAATCTATAATTACGAAATTGTGGCGCGATATACCGGTTTATTCATTAATATAAAGCAAACGAATATATTGTTTGTGGTGACAATCGTTGTGCTAGGTCCAAACATATCTGTAGTTATATAGCTTAAGATTATATAGCCTCAGTCAGTTGAGTTATTTTTTTGAATTGTATACGTCAGTGTTTGCCTAATTAAAATAATGCCATCAATGTATGCATGTTTGTTTAAGCATTATTAGCTGTTGTATACTTTTATTGTGATAACTCATCGTGTGATTTAGTGTTTGCTGGGTAATGTAATAAAGTGATATGCCATTTGCCTAGATAGCTAAATACTTTTCCAAGTTAGCGTTTCTATAAACTCGCTTAGGGTAATAATAGTAAGCTAACGTTTTCGTGTAGAACGCAAAAGTTGTATTAAAAGAATTTTAAAGGAAGCCAAGTTTGTGATGTTGGTCTTCACACATGGTTATGCTGATTAGGTATCTGTGTATTAACTATTATATAACGGGGGCGAGGAGAAGCGGAATGAGGTCGGCTAGTCTGTTATCGACTGTTTCGAGGTTCCAAATTGAGGGTTCCGAATTCCCTTCACGGTATAAAAAGACAATATATATAATATGCCAGTAATATATTAAAAGCACTTTGCTGCGTATTTTAATGGGCACTTTATTTTTTCAATTATAATAATACATCAGCAATGTAGTAATAGCACAGCGATTGTGGCCAGTCTGTGATCAGCGACTATTTAAGCTTCCCGATTATACCTTCATCAAAGACTCAAACATACAATGGATAAACCAAACCCTAAAGCAGCGCCGCTGCTACTTTCAATACATATCAATACATAATTCTTCTTCCAATGACTGATAAGCTGGAAATCGTCGACATTTATAAAGATTTCAAGAAAATTGGAATTTTCACGATGTAATTCACTAGCGCATCGCATCCCGAATTATGTGAATATCAGGCAAATACAATTACGTTCACCTGATTCGGCAACACCGAAAATTTATAAACTTGCTTTAGTCCCTTACGTACAACTGATTTGCTAAATGTAAAACTGGGAAGTTTTATTGCCAAAATTTAGCATTGTCACCATGTACCGTACCGCAGCTGTACGTAGAACAACATTATCAATCCAGGACGAAAACAATGAACATGTTATGCAGATTAAATTGCTCTATATATACGCATGCAACAACCTGTACTGTTTACGGTACTTTTTAAACATTGGCTTTTCGCTCACGAAAAAGGTTTGTGTAGAAAAGTTGTAGCTCATTTTTTGACTGAGCACTGGCGGATCCAGATTTTTTGAAGAGAGGTGTGGGGTTGGGGCTTCGGCCCAGCCTTGATCAACCAATTGTTGTAACGCTTTTTATATGTTTTATTTTTCAAATTTTTGCTGGTCCAAATTAGGTCCAAGGTGGGCCTATTTGGATATCGCACTACAGATTTTCACGCTTTGCCCTGATATCCGGTTGCGACAGACTATCTCTTAGTCCATTGATAGTGCAGTTGCATTAAACTAGATAGGCTGGCATTTTCATATTGTTGCCTTCTTACGCCGTAAGGCGGCTTGTATTTATACTCCCAAATCAAGGAGGTTTGATGGTTTTCAGCAAATCTATTGTAGTCACATATATAAACAATATATATTTTAAATGTCGAAAAATCACCTCCGTATTCTCTCGTTTATTTGCTTACTTATGCATCAAACGAAGTCGTTACGTACTCGTTTTTCCAATGCAGAGGTCCAATGATTTGTTCTATTTAAATAATAACACTAATACTTGGAACGCATATTTGTATTGATTGTTTGTTGGAGTAATCATATTAATAACAACAATACCAAATGTCAATTGTATGCCAGATTGAACAAATAGAATCACAGAGAGAATCGGTGTGTTTCTGACTACTATTATTATAGTTCATTATTGCTATTGAGGAAATTGTCATTTATTGAAAATGGAAAATTAAACTGGACGGTTAACATAATGGATATATATAGCATAAAATGCGACATTTATGCTGAGGTCGAATTGTAACGACAAGTTATGTGGAACAGTTTATATAATGCAACAAACAATGAGTAAATATAGGCGTCAAAATGTTTGTTGACCTTGGGGTGTACATAGAAAATGCACAATGCAGTAAAGAACGGAAAGCGACTGCGTAATGCCAGTGGCGTCTTACCCCATATTTGGGGGTTCAGCATATATATATTAAATCTAGGCAAATAGAAATTGTAAAATCGAAGCTTTATTGAAATCCCGAAGAAATATCAATAAAATGACTGCGACTAGTAGCGTAAATGTCAGTACTAAGTTTAGTATTACAAACCTAATTGACAGGTGGAAAGTGGAAAGTCAGGCTTTCTATAAAAGTGATCCATAGGGCATTTTGAACAGTGGACCACTTGAGTCTGTACGAGGTAGACCGTTAGTCAAATGCATTTGAATATTTATACTATAGATTCCGCTATGTCTTATCTTCTAAGCTACATAACCTGCATTTATCCTGAGTTGTGGTCGTGAGTGAAAATCAAATTACTACAAAACCGGCAACTGCAGCAACTTAGTATATTACGAATAGCAATCGTTAAAAACCTAAAATACGACGTAATATCTAATTTTAAGAAACGGGGATCAAAATACAATTACACAGCTAATGCTGGAAGGCTATTTCACAGTACGGTTGTTGGAAAGTGTGCTGTGACCCTATTGGAGTGCATAAGTAAGGAGCGAATTGGAGGACATGCACTTACGCAGCCCAGATGAAAAAAACATTTTTGTCGGTTTGTATCACGCAAACACAGTAAAGTTTCACACACAGTTTTTTGTTAGCAACTTGTAAATGTGTTCCCTTGATGCCTCATTTACAACGTTCCCCTTGGTAGGATTTTTACCTACCATTTGACGCGGCTTGACGAACTGAGTCTAATGATGTTATCTTTAACGATATCCGATAAACGCATCCTAAGTTATGGCCAAAAATGTTAAATTGCTGAGCCTCTCAATCTCCGATAGTTTTTGGCCATAACTTAGGATCCGGTTACCGGATACCGTTAAACATATCGCCGTTCGATTAAGTCAAGCCGCGTCGAATGGGGGGCAAAAATCTAATTTTTAAGGAAAAAATTTGTGTTCTCTTGGGACCCCAAAAAATCTAAAATTTTTAAAATTCAATTTTTTGGTCGAAATGATCAGGGAAGGTCTCGAGGATCACAAAAATACCAAATTTTCCAGAATTTGACCATTTTTGGGCTAACGCGGGCTGCGGGATAATGGAAAAGAGCCCAGAAACGACCCCAAAGGCCCGGCAACCCCGTGACCCGGCTCCACCTTCGAATATAGCTAAGAATGGGTGTCGCCATGCCCGTAGCCAGCGCAACTAAGCATGTGGTGCTACAAGAATTTTAAGGGGGTTCAATTTTGGATATATGAATAGCAAAATAAATGTGACAGTTCTCGGTCGCATAGCTACGTACCAGGGAATAACCGGAACCGAAATTTACCGGAACCGGAACCAGCAACCGGAACCGTCCGTTTAAACCGGATCCGGAACCAGCAACCGGAACCGTCCATTTAAACCGGATCCGGAACCGGAACCGGAACCGGAACTTGGTCTTCGAAATTTATATATAGTAAAACAGATGATGGAAGAAATGAAGGTATAGTGGATTTAAAACGCATTAAAAAGTAACTTTTACATTAAACTTAATGTATTGCGATGGTATTATTGCCTTTCTGAAACTTTAAAGAGACTGAGGAAGCTAATAATATTTATTTATCGATCAAATATATAGGTTTTTGGACATTCAGAGCAAAAAATGTCTTCCACTATACACCATTGCATATACTGCGTCAAATCGAATGTGCTTACAAAGCTTGGAGCGTAGAATACACACTTTCGCTCTGTCTCCAGTCGCCTCCCTTTACTACACATACGTTTGTTGCATGTTCTTCTGTAGGAAACTTAAAATTATTGGTTTATATGATTCTAAGAGAAAATAATAGATAGACGGTAATTTTCTGATCAGTGGTCAGAGACACTGTTTAGACTAGCGTTGGACAAACAGTGCCCGTCAGTTAGATCATAATGATGATAACTTTCTAATCAGAAGCTATAAATGAGACACACTGTGATGCTGCTCGCACAGTTTCAATAAATACAGTTCACTGCCAAGAAAGCAATTTTTAGCTGCGTTGCAGATAACGTTAGTTTACTTCAATTTAGACTGATTTACCAAATTTACAAGCGCACTGGCCGGTGCTTGACGCAATTTATGTTAGCCAAGCATACCCTAAGTACTTCTGCGTAAGCCATACTCAGTTACCGAGTTGGACCGGTTTAAGTCAAACGTATCCCACAGACTTCTGGATGTGTAAAATAGCTGCTACAAGCATCGACCTGGCCTTGATTTAACAAACTCCTGCAGGTTATTATGAAAAATTCCTGCTCAAATTATGTGCCCTACTTACGTTTCACACGGCAAATTGGTTAGTTAATCTTTTCTTTTGCTTGGTTGTATTAGAGCTTGATCATTGTATAAGATATATTACATATGTTTGGATTACAGGATGAAGCAAAAACGTAGAAAATTTCAAACAAAATTTTTAAACCGGAATTCCGGTTCCGGTATGTGTTTTGCCCTTTGCCGGAACCGGAACCGGAACACGATTTTTGCCGGAACCGGAACCGGAATTCCGGTTACTCCCTGCTACGTACCTAGGTGTGATAAAAGTGTAACATGCATATTATATGTCGTAGTTTCCTCATAGTTGATTCTTAAACGAGTGTATATATATTTGTATGTGTAATTATGTCTACACTAGATTCATTTTTGTTCGAAAACCACAAACGAGGCGTTACAGAAACAATTTACCGCAACGGTGCACATACATTTATAATTATAATATGATTGCATTAGTGTGAAGTCTATGTATATTCTGTTTATTGCTACACGTACGTATCAACTCCAAATTATCACGATATCGTCACAGACACTTTCTCGTGGGAATTTTGCCGTATTCCCAGCGCATCATGCTATTCGTACGTCTGGCAAGCCAGGACGATGGAGATTGGACGGGAGCGTAGAATTGCTTTTCGCTGTCAGACCATAGTTAACTATAGATGAGTAACGCGTCTTGTCTAAATGTCTAGCCGTTTTGAATTATAAAAGTCCGTGTAAGGTTGATTAATTCGGCCTCATCTCACTCATAGCGCGATCGTACATGTATACATACAACTATCTTTGTGCTAAAGTAGAAACATTTATGTTTAACATATTGTCGAAAATAATTTATACATTCATTATATTTGTGTATGTGTGGTTTGTTGTTTCCTTTGTCTGTCAGAGCAAATTCATTTTCGGAAATTTCCCCTCTGGAATTCGTATCTGGGTACGTGCGTAGATGTGTATGTATACATATAGCTGGAACATGGAAGAATGGTCGTGGAACATGTGTGTTATTAGTTTTGGCGGGTCCACATCTGGATATGAATATAATACCTCATTGTAGTACTTTTATGCCTTTAGTGTTATTGTCAAACATTGTCAGATTCCATGGCGCTGAATCGCGATGGAAGACACCTACTGGTGGTTCAGTTGTGTTATCTATGGACATGTAGGTAGTCTGTCGATAATGTATTCTTGGCACCGGTATGCTAAGAGCCCAAACCATTCTAAATAAATATTTTTATTTTTAGAAAAAGAAGACCGTGTGACATTGTTCTTCGCAAGTAGAGATGAAAATGGTCCGAAATTCATCGACCCGACTTACGGTGGCCGGACCGGGCTAAAATTATCACATCTAGAATACAGTTAGCACATTTTCTGAATTCGTAGAATCATACAGCTGAGTTGTAACAATTGGAGTGGGCTTGAATGATTGTTTCAGTTTCAGATGTGGGCGTTCCCCCGGTTTTGGACCAAAACAACACAAATCGAATCTCACGCAATGTGAACATTGCCTTATTGTTATTCAAAACCCAGCGGTGATTACATGTCACACATATTTAGCGTTTAGTATGGAATATCTATATATACATGTTACAGTGGCAATAATATATATAAATCGCGTAGTGGTAGACCAGCGCTCACGCAAATTATTTCCTCATTTCAGTGATAAACTTTATGGATTTGTAGTACATGGTACATGTATTGTATACATCAACCTTTGATAAAGTTTTCTCTGATAAAGTGTACAGTAAGTAGTACATTGCGTTCGTATACTTACATACACATACACACGTCTGCGTAGCCAGTTATACATGTATGAAATTATTATACATATGATATATACATTTTGTTAAGCTTCATTAGCCTTGTTAGCTAATGTGTATATATAGGCTAGTGGGTGGCGTTGCTGAAGCATAGAAATTACATATGGCACCCAGGTTGCATAGCATATATATACCTAATACTTCTTTTGTTAAAACCGGAAACGCCTTGTCGGACTGACACGCAGTATGTATAGCCATGGCGATAAACTAAACATAACATTGGCCGACATGCCGTTCCGGGGAGGTGTGATTTGAGTTGAAGCCTACAATAGTTCCCAATTTATGACTTACTACAACTGTACGTATGTTCTAGCGTGTTGTTGAAGCAATTCGAAATATATATGATAAACTAAGTAGTTGAAGTAAACGCATTAGATCAATTTTTTGTTGTATGAAGGGATTAGTAATGGGATTAATCATTTGAGCATAGAATTTTTGAAGGCGGCCAGTATAATCGGTTGATATTAGGACGAGTTACGAGCCACTGCATTTTGTAGTGCAAAATCATATTGCGATGTGTGTCTATCTTCCCCGAAAAGGACGCTAAACTTACAAAACGCCATTTCACTCAACGAACATAGTGACATCTATAACTCTCAATGAGTAGTGTAATATTTGATAAAATAAAGTATATAAATACAACTCACATCACTGCGCTGATTCGGTGCGGTAATTGGTGCTCTAAAAGTTGATTTGTTCACAGTACCCTTTCTTATGGCGAAAAATCTAAATCACCGTTAGCGGTGCTCCAACAGGAACCCAACCCGGACATTCAGGCAGAGTAAGCAAGAATCTGTTATTCAGGGGCTCCTTGTTGAAAATGTATTTTGCGAAGTTTCGGAATCTGACCGCAGCCTGATTTTTCTGAATCAACAGTCATTATGGATTAAATGAATTACAAAGCAAACCGTAATGAAGTGATGCATCGCCCAGACCGTTATTTATATCGATATCGGACCCCTGCCATGACAAAATCCAGGTATGCGGCTCAGTTAACCTCTGACCAATATTACTTTCGGTTCCTATATATATATGCATACATACATATATATATCAGTGAATAACCGCAACCGGAACCAGCAACCGGATCCGGAACCGGAACTTGGTCTTCGAAATTTATATATAGTAAAACAGATGAAGGAAGAAATGAAGGTATAGTGGATTTAAAATGCATTAAAAATAACTTTTACATTAAACCTAATGTTTAGCGATCGTATTATTGCCTTTCTGAAACTTTAAAGAGGCTGAGAAAGCTAATAGTGCTTATGTATTGATCAAATATGTCGATTTTTGGACACCCAGAGCAAAAAATGCCTTCCACTATACACCATTGCGTATACTGCGTCAAATCGAATATGCTTACAAAACTTGGAGCGTACAATACACACTTTCGCTCTGTCTCCAGTCGCCTTCCTTTACTACACATACGTTTGTTACATGTTCTTCAGTAGGAAACGTGAAATTATTGGTTTATATGATTCTAAGAGAAAATAATTATAGATAGAAGGTAATTTTCTGATCAGGTACACTGTTTAGGCTAGCGTTGGACAAACAGTGCCCGTAAGTTAGATGATAATGATGATAACTTTCTAATCAGAATGCTATAAATGAGACACACTGTGATGCTGCTCGCTCAGTTTCAATAAATACAGTTCTTTGCCAAGAAAGCAGTTTCTAGCTGCGTTGCAGATAACGTTAGTTTACTTTAATTTAGACTGATTTACCAAGTTTACAAGCGCATTGGCGGGTTCTTGAAGCAATTTATGTTAGCCAAGCATACCCGAAGTACTTCTACGTTAGCCATACTCTGTTACCGAATTAGACCGATTTAATTGAAACGTACCGCACAGACTTCTGGATGTGTAAAATAGCTGCTACAAGCAACGACCTGGCTTTCATTTGTTAACAAACACCTGCTGGCTATTATGAAAAATTCCTACTGAAATTATGCGCCCTACTTACGTTTCAAACGGCAAATTGCTTAGTTAATCTTTTCTTTTGCTTGGTTGTATTGGAGCTTGATCATTGTATAATATATACTACATATGTTTGGATCACAGATGAAGCAAAAAACGTGGAAAATTTCAAACAAATTTTTTAAACCGGAATTTCGGTTCCGATATGGTTTTTGTCCTTTGCCGGAACCGCAACCGGAACACGATTTTCGCCGGAACCGGAGCCGGAAAAGGAATTCCGGTTACTCCCTGATATATATATATATATATATCAGGGCATAACCGGAACCAAAATTTACCGGAACCGGAACCAGCAACCGGAACCGGAACCAGCAACCGGAACCGTCCATTTAAACCGGAACCGGAACCTGGTCTTCGAAATTTATATATAGTAAAACAGATGATGGAAGAAATGAAGGTATAGTGGATTTAAAATGCATTAAAAATAACTTTTACATTAAACTTATTGTTTTGCGATGGTATTATTGCCTTTCTGAAACTTTAAAGAGACTGATGAAGCTAATAATGTTTATTTATTGATCAAATATGTCGATTTTTGGACACCCAGAGCAAAAATGCCTTCCACTATACACCATTGCATATACTGCGTCAAATCGAATATGCTTACATAGCTTGGAGCATATTATACACACTTTCGCTCTGTCTCCAGTCGCCTCCCTTTACTACACATACGTTTGTTGTATGTTCTTCTGTAGGAAACTTAAAATTATTGGTTTATATGATTCTAAGAGAAAATAATAGATAGAAGGTAATTTTCTGATCAGTGGTCAGAGACACTGTTTAGGCTAGCGTTGAACAAACAGTGCCCGTCAGTTAGATCATAATGATGATAACTTTCTAATCAGAATGCTATAAATGAGACACACTGTGATGCTGCTCGCACAGTTTCAATAAATACAGTTCATTGCCAAGAAAGCAGTTTCTAGCTGCGTTGCAGATAACGTTAGTTTACTTCAATTTATACTGATTTATCAAGTTTACGAGCGCACTGGCGGGTGCCTGACGCAATTTATGTTAGCCAAGCATACTCTAAGTACTTCTGCGTAAGCCATACTCTGTTACCGAGTTGGACCGGTTTAATTAAAACGTATCCAACAGACTTCTGGATGTGTAAAATAGCTGCTACAAGCATTGACTTGGCTTTGATTTAACAAACTCCTGCAGGTTATTATGAAAAATTCCTGCTCAAATTATGTGCCCTACTTACGTTTTACCCGGCAAATTGGTTAGTTAATCTTTTCTTTTGCTTGGTTGTATTTTAGCTTGATCATTGTATAATATATATTACATATGTTTGGATTGCAGGATAAAGCAAAAAACGTGGAAAATTTCAAACAAAATTTTTAAACCGGAATTCCGGTTCCGGTATGGTTTTTGCCCTTTGCCGGAACCGGAACCGGAACACGATTTTCGCCGGAACCGGAACCGGAATTCCGGTTACTCCCTGATATATATATATATATATATGCTGTTCGTGTAATATAGGAGCAGATTCGTTTCTATAAACTGTCTTAATTTCTGACAGGGGTGTCGATATTTGAAGATTAGTACAACCGGATGATTATCTACAGGAAGGTTAATGCAAAGATGAAAAAGATTCACATGGGTGTGTGATTTATACATCCTGCTCCAAAGCTATCAATGCATTTTCTGATTTGTAGCACAGTGAAGTGTTAAGTAACTCGTCCGTCCGGTATAACGCGAACCTCTTTTTTAAATATGTATGAAGACCTTGCACTGCTTATAATGGAGTTCTAAAATTATAAAGCGATATTTTGGAGTGGACTGGCTCCAAAGGCATATGATGATGCACATATCCGACACTATGGAGGTGGGCAATGGGTGCTCAACCTCGCTGTGCTCTAACTTGACCGCTGTTGCTGGATTCTCCAAATAGAGGGTGGAGGTGCCAGGTATACTGACTTGTCCCCAGGTACCCCAGTTTATATCCCGCAAGAAAATTAGGTTTTGCCCAATCCGTGCTTACCGGTCGCTCCATGTTCCAAGTATATATTTTCCCGCACCGTAAAAAATTAGCTAATTTTTCTTTGTTGACCAAAAAATATGCTCTAATTTTTTGCTGTTTTCGCAAAAAATCCACAAATTTAGCACCGAGGAGCCAAAAATAGTTTAAATTTTCCCTTCTCTCATGTCAATAACTACAGCCAGTAGTTAAATTATACATCTTTGATGATTTTGTGACAGTATTACTTTATTGTCTCTCAGTTCAACTGTGGGAATCGCTCCGGGCATTTTCATCCTCCCCCCAGTGAAGATATATACCTGTCAGTTCACGCACTCAGATATAATTTTGGTAGCTTGGAAAACCCAGTGTTGCGATGTGAAAGATTTATCACATTCGTTTTGCTATTCATATATATATAACCAAAATTTAGCTCCCCTCTCCAGCTTTGGAATTCATCAATCCCAGCAGGCTTAGCTACTGGTCTGATTAAAGTCATGGTGCGCACAGTCGCGAAGGAACATAGTCGTCTGAGAACTCGATGCGCATGGTTAATAAATATCCAGTCTTTGTCCAGTCAGCCAATTTATGCTGAAGCATATTTAGCGCATATATATACAAATTTTTTTTGTTGATTTTCAAAATAATTCCAGATTATTCAGACAAAGTAATTATATACATATACATAGGGCTCGTGTGATCTATAAAAACGTTTTTTCAGTTTTTGAGCTAAATTTTAATGACTGTTCTCACCAGCAGTAGCAACGCATGTTGGTCGTATCTACCTGCCGATCTGCTTGAAATATATTCAATTTCTTGAAATTCGGTCATCGTGTGTGAGCTGCTGCGCCAATAACCTATTGGTATATACAGTAGGAACAAATTCCCATCGAACATCGATGGCGCCAAAACATAATGTCAGTTCATTGAAACATGTTTTTAGTAATCTTATAGCACCAACATAAATACATAATAGCGCTGTGTATATAAATAAAAACGGTGCGCGAATAGACATGGACCAAGAACAAAATTGCATCCAATTGCATTACTTAAGCTGACCTGCGATATTAAGTCACGTTTTATTTGCGGGGAAAAACAAACATTTTATATTAAGTGAATCAGTTGTTCATATAAAACTATTCTAGATATTTGGGTGAGTTAAACTGAGAGACATGCGTGGTGATATTCTGCTGTAATCATACTAGCGTCCCCTTATCAACATTTGTTTCGCAGCAGCAGCCAGGCAGAGAAGTTTTAAAGATTTTAAAACACATCTAGTGGTCGGGGGCAAGCTAATATAAACATACCTTTGACAGGCGAGCTTTGATAAATGGAAAAACACATTTGCGATATATATAGGTGACCATACGGGTGGAGCGGTTATCCCTTGAAGGTCAGACCCCAGCTTTTTAAGTTTTATTTATTGCCCCACTCCTAAGTTGTACTTGCTGAAACTAACCCTTTCCTGATTGTGCCTAATTATTAGTATACTAGGGTTCGCAAAGATAAGGTGAAAAATTGCAGATCCAATTAGGTATACTATACACAAATAATGAGCTATATATGTCGTCTGTAATGATTTTCCGCGATACTGCTTTGTCTATTATCCACTGTTTCTATATATATCAGGGAGTAACCGGAATTCCGGTTCCTGTTCCGGCGAAAATCGTGTTCCGGTTCCGGCAAAGGGCAAAAACCATACCGGAACCGGAATTCCGGTTTAAAAATTTTGTTTGAACTTTTCCACGTTTTTTGCTTTATCCTGCAATCCAAACATATGTAATATATATTATACTATGATTACGCTCCAATACAACCAAGCAAAAGAACATATTAACTAACCAATTTGCCGTGTAAAACGTAAGTAGGGCACATAATTTGAGCAGGAATTTTTCATAATAACCTGCAGGAGTTTGTTAAATCAAAGCCAGGTCAATGCTTGTAGCAGCTATTTTACACATCCAGAAGTCTGTTGGATACGTTTGAATTAAACCGGTCCAACTCGGTAACAGAGTATGGCTTACGCAGAAGTACTTAGGGTATGCTTGGCTAACATAAATTGCGTCAGGCACCCGCCAGTACGCTTGTAAACTTGGTAAATCAGTTTAAATTGAAGTAAAATAACGTTATCTGCAACGCAGCTAGAAACTGCTTTCTTGGCAATGAACTGTATTTATTGAAACTGTGCGAGCAGCATCACAGTGTGTCTCATTTATAGCATTCTGATTAGAAAGTTATCATCATTATGATCTAACTGACGGGCACTGTTTGTTCAACGCTAGCCTAAACAGTGTCTCTGACCACTGATCAGAAAATTACCTTCTTTTTCTCTTAGAATCATATAAACCAATAAAGTTTCCTACAGAAGAACATACAACAAACGTATGTGTAGTAAAGGGAGGCGACTGGAGACAGAGCGAAAGTGTGTATTCTACGCTCCAAGCTTTGTAAGCATATTCGATTTGACGCAGTACATGCAATGGTGTATAGTGGAAGACATTTTTGCTCTGAATGTCCAAAAACCGATATATTTGATCGAAAAATAAACATTATTAGCTTCCTCAGTCTCTTTAAAGTTTCATAAAGGCAATAATACCGTCGCAATACATTAAGTTTAATGCAAAAGTTATTTTTAATGCATTTTAAATCCACTATACCTTCATTTCTTCCATCATCTGTTTTACTATATATATATAAATTTCGAAGACCAGGTTCCGGATCCGGTTTAAATGGACGGTTCCGGTTGCTGGTTCCGGTTCCGGTAAATTTTGGTTCCGGTTATTCCCTGATATATATATGCGATTGGCTTGGTTGCCTGCTGTATGTAAATCTAATTACCATTTTTCACCTCATGGCCTTGTCACTGATATTTAGGGTACCAAAATACTACGTATATATCAGGGAATAACCGGAACCGAAATTTACCGGAACCGGAACCTGGTCTTCGAAATTTATATATAGTAAAACAGATGATGGAAGAAATGAAGATATAGTAGATTTAAAATGCATTAAAGATAACTTTTACATTAAACATAATGTATTGCGATGGTATTATTGCCTTTCTGAAACTTTAAAGAGACTGAGGAAGCTAATAATGTTTATTTATCGATCAAATATGTCGGGTTTTGGACATTTCAGGAAATGTCTTCCACTATACACCATTGCATATATGCGTCAAATCGAATGGTATGCTTACGAAGCTCGAAGCATCAAATACACATTTCGCTCTTCGTAATAGTCGCCTCCCTTTACTACACATACGTTCGTTGCATGTTCTTCTGTAGGAAACCATTAAAATTATGAGTTTATATTATATGATTCTAGGAGAAAATAATAGATAGAAGGTAATTTTCTGATCAGTGGTCAGGAACACTGTTTAGGCTCATGCCCGTAAGTTTTGGACAAACAGTGCCCATAAGTTAGATGATAATGATGATAACTTTCTAATCAGAATGCTATAAATGAGACACACTGGGATGTTGTTTGCAAAGCTTCAAACCATAAATACAGTACTTTCGCTAGAAAGCAGTTTCTCCCATCACCTGCGTTGCAGATATACTTAGTTTCTTCAATTTAGACTGATTTACCAAGTTTAAAAGCGCACTGGGGTGCCTGACACAATTCATTGTTAGCCTAAGCATACCCTAAGCCTTCTGCGTAAGCCATGCTCTGTTACCGAGTTGGACCGGTTTAATTCAAACGTTTCCCACAGACTTCTGGATGTGTAAAATAGATGCTACAAGCTTTGATTTAACAAACTCCTGCAGGTTATTATGACAAATTCCTGCTCTAATTATGTGCCTTACTTACGTTTCACACGGCAAATTGGTTAGTTAATCTTTTCTTTTGCTTGGTTGTATAGCTTGATCATTTTATAATATATGTTACATATGTTTGGATTACACGATGAAGAAAAAAACGTGGAAAATTTCAAACAAAATTTTTAAACCGAAATTCCGGTTCCGGTATGGTTTTTGCCCTTTGCCGGAACCGCAACCGGAACAGGATTTTCGCCGGAACCGGAACCGGAAATCCGGTTATCAGAACCCCTGAAAACTCGTTCGGAAACCGGAATTTCGGTTCCGGCGAAAATCGTGTTCCGCTTGCCGGTTCCGGGGGCAAAAAACCATACGGAACCGGAAATTCCGGTTTAAAAAATTTTGTTTGGATATTTTTTTCAGCCATTTTCTTTCATCTGTGATCCAAACATATGTAATATATATTATTCGATGATTGAACTCAAATACAAGACCGAGCCAAAGAAAAAAGATTAACTAACCGAATTTTGCCGTGTGAGACATGAGGGCACGTAATTTTAGCAGGAATTTTTCATAATTACCTGCAGAGCTTGTTAAATCGAAGCCAGGTGGATACTTGTAGCGGCTTTTTTGCAGTCCGTGTGAATACATTTGAATTCAACCGGTCCAACTCGGTAACAAGTGTGGCTTACGCAGAAGTACTTAGCCTATTCTTGGCTAACATAGATTGCGTCAGCGCCAGCCAGGTACGCTTTAAACTTTGTAAATCGGGTGAAACTGAAGTATGACGTTATCTGCAACGCAAGCAGAAACTGCTTCCTTGGCAATGAACTGTATTTATTGAAACTGTGCGAGCAGCATTGCACCTGTGTCTCATCTATAGCATTTTGATTAGAAAGTTATCATCATTATCATCTAACTGACGGGCACTGTTTGTCCAACGCTAGCCTAAACAGTGTCTCTGACCACTGATCAGAAAATTACCTTCTATCTATTATTTTTCTTTAAAAAAATCATTATCAAACCAATAATTTTAAGTTTGCTACAGAAGAGAACATGCAACAAACGTATGTGTAGTAAAGGGAGGCGACTGGAGACAGATCGAAAGTGTGTATTCTACGCTCCAAGCTTTGTAAGCACATTCGATTTGACGCAGTATACGCAGTGGTGTATAGTGGAAGGCGTTTTTATTGCTCTGAATGTCCAAAAACCGACATATTTGATCGATAAATAAACATTATTAGCTTCCTCAGTCTCTTTAAAGTTTCAGAAAGGCAATAATACCATCGCAATACATTAAGTTTAATGCAAAAGTTATTTTTAATGCATTTTAAATCCACTATACCTTCATTTCTTCCATCATCTGTTTTCCTATATAAATTTCAAAGACCAGGTTCCGGTTACGGTTCCAGTTACCGGATCCGGTTTAAATGGACGGTTCCGGTTACTGGTTCCGGTTCCGGTAAATTTCAGTTCCGGTTATTCCCCTGATATATATATATATATATATATATATATATATATATATATATATATATATATATATACAGACATACACATCTATTAGTCGATGTATTTAGACAACAACCGTATCCATAATATGCAATGTTAGTAAATGGTTCAAAGGTGGAATTTTATCAATCAAACTAGTCAACAATGAGCCATTAAATCAGCACATATCTTTCGGACTGATTTAGAGTCAAAGAGTAATGCAAATTTATGTGACTAATAGTTTTATGGCCCAAAACAAAATGAACCTTTAGTTCCCGTTTTCTCAAATTTGAGCTGAAGGTGTCGTTACAACGGGCAGCAAAGGTTACCGCTGCATAACCGTGGATTGGCAAATCTGATGCATAGCAACCTAGTTGTTGGCGTATATATACTTATTGGACTGTATTACACACGCATTTATGCTGTATCCATGCATGCATTTCGCTGCTAGCGACATGTATAAATACTAAGGATCCAGAGTGGTGGCGTGGCCGAGTGGTTAGAGTGCCTGCTTCATCACCGTGAAGTCAGGAGCTCGAATCCAGTGGTCGCGCTAATCTCCTTGGGCAAGGGACTCAGCAACAATTGCTTCGCAGTACCTATGCGTTAAACATGTACTAGACTTTGGTCTAGGCGGATAAGATGATGGGTGGTGTAATGGGCAATCATCATGGCCAGCCTACACACAATGCTTCGGCATAATAACCCGGATTGTCACTTAGTGCCAATTGCATGTTTATCCGACTTTTTTAAGGATCCAGAATCCGTCCAAAATTCTCACCTCTAATATATATATACCTACGTGCTTTAAGGTGACATAAAACATCCGCACAAGCTAAAAACATTACAGACCTAATATTAACTTAATATTCTCGTGATATAAGCATAACGATCATCCTATTCGAAAGTTTTAGCCAGGGTATATAGTAGAGTTGCATCCGGGTCCAAGTATTCCGGTTATTCCGGATCGTGGTATTGGTTTTCCAAAATTCCGGGCCCGTGTCCAGGTACTGCCAAAATACCCGGACTGATTGTCTGCGATGTCGATTTAATGGCGCATTTAATTCGTAATCCTCTGCTTCTATTTCGCTCGATTTAATATCCGATGACATATTATGTTTACTAATAGTCATGCTCTTCAAAAAGAACCATCTGATGACCGATTATAATGTGAACCGACAGATGCGATGGTTATGTTGGAAAATGTAAAAGTGGCCGAAAATAACTCTAAGGAATATACCCTATGAGAGAAGTGGAACAAGTGAAAAATATTGAACCAGAAGAAGATACCTTAAATGTCAAACATTTACATCTAAACAACACAACAGATACCACGTTTTCGTTACGTGTTGAATGCATATGTTTCAGGTGACACCTCAGCAAAACGACAATATCGATAAGGAAATCTGTGAAATGGTCGCTATGGACTACGCGCCATTTCGAGTTATGTATTACCAGCCATATTGCTATATATAACGTATATGTATGAAACTATAACATATATATGTATATATATGTATGTACGTTTATCATTTACCTGTGTAGTCAGGGTCCGGCTACGGGTATTGGTTTTCAAAAATTCCGGTTCTTGGTATTAGTTTTCAAAAATTCCGGGTCCGCGTCAGGTTTTTTATTTTGCAAGGTCCGGATCCGGGTATTAATTTTGAAAAGTTGCAACGCTAGTTTAAAAGAGTCATTAAATTCATTATTTACTCTGATTAAGGACTCGGGTTTACTTACGTTGTATCCTTTAAATACAACCTGATGCTGGTAATTCCGGTTTTATCCATTTTGATGTGCGCATAGTTCTCCAATTTGTTTAAGAAACACTTTGTACATCAAATTGTATAATCTAATTAATCATTAGCACGTGATTATGTGATATTTCACTCTACATGATTATGCGCATAGCCACGTTTTGCGCAATGTATATACTTTACGTATATATTCAGCGTATCATCGTGGAGACATTTACCAGTAATTGGTGTACAATCAATAAGCATAATAATAATTGTTTTGTTCTTTTAGCACCGAATTTATTCGTTTCATCGATTGGACGCGTAATAGGCTTCATTGCAGTTCCTCTCATCGTACTCTTATTTTGCATGTTCACGATCATCTACTGCTACTGGTTCCACTGCCGCGATAGGTCAAAGAACAAGTGCAACGACGGTCATCATCATAAGCGATTACATAGCCCGTGTAAAACCGGTGAGCTTATTAATGTTCTATGTTATTTTTAGTTCGAGTCACCATTTTAAATTATCCTTTAATATATACACGCGATCCTTGATTCTGGAGACGAAGACGTCATGTTTACACGTATTTTGAGAGTGAAATGATTGTTATGCCATTGGTTACTACTTATATTTTTTAATATCCATGCCACCTATTTAAGGACTTGGGTATAGCAGGCCAAGCACGGATCGGTGGCACGCAGTGGAGTGTACTTATTGTGAATGTACTTAGAGGGGAAATGCTATTAAATGCAAAACTCACTTGCCTCTGGCCCAATTACCCGGATAAAGGTGGATATGTTATAACTGCATTTATAGTCAATTTTTTATTTGCTCAGGGCATTTCACTATAAATGCACGCTACGCTACTGTTCATAATTTGTACGGAATTCCGGTTACTCCCTGATTAATATATTTTTGGTC
The DNA here is from genome assembly GCA_030248225.1 of Trileptium ribeirensis. Classification (NCBI taxonomy): domain Eukaryota; kingdom Metazoa; phylum Nematoda; class Enoplea; order Enoplida; family Thoracostomopsidae; genus Trileptium; species Trileptium ribeirensis. The sequence goes on along the minus strand of JASANE010013360.1, from coordinate 19,336 downwards.
AAGCATGACTTCTCAAATCTTGAAGGTTTTTTAGCAGTCTGAAGTGTTAGTAACCCACCTATGCAACCGTTGATACATGCAGATCATTGTTAATAAAATTTGAATTTCGCAAATTGTTTTAATATTCACTATATTTTTATTATTTGCTAGTTAAATCGCAACACATTACTGTGATTTTTTCGCAGTTAAGGTTATAGTGATCATGTGCTCGCACTTTGTTTCCTTGTGGCGAAATATGTATTGGCATTAGTATAGTGTAATGTATGTGCTTGTTTATCGACGTTTCACCATGGATATTAACTTCGCTAAATTCCTATCATTAAAATGGAATTGTAATTTTCTTGCGCTTGTGAAGTATCAGTTCTGCTAACATTTTCAGTGAAACCACATCATTTTTGGGAAATTTGTATGACAATCCTTAATGTTGTTTTGTTGTTTTTGTCGCCAAATGTAGAAATTATCCATTATATATACAAAGTATTTCTCCCGATGAGCTCCACACAGTGAATGAATTTATAGCAAAACAAGTTTTTTGAGAATCGTTGGCAAAAATATTTTCGAGCAGTTCGGAAAAATTAACAGCTGTTCAAGAGTTATTCATGAATATTTCGGGAAGAATTGGCCTTTATTTCTATCTGTAACTCAAGGCATATGCTTACATTTATGAGCTTGTTGCTAGAGGTAAAAAATCCAGATTTTCAAGGTCTGGCGCGGTTTCGCTCTTCTTATACCATGTACGGCTCGGATCAACTTTCACAGACAGATGTTAGATTCGGCTCGGCTTGTTATGAAATATTAGCGTCTAGGCTTGGCTCAACACTTCCGATGGAAATTTGGTTCTTAGATGCTAATAATAAAAGTTTGCAGTTCAGTAATATATTAGGGAAAACAGAATATACAACCCAAGAAACAAACTATGTATACATGCATGTATATATAGGGAGAGATCTTTTAAGAGCTGATTCAGAGTTATCTCTGCTGTTCTTAGTGTTCTTACTGATGTCTGAGTATTGTACTATGCATCAACTGTTGTAATTGTGTTTGTTGCTTTAGAAAGGAGCGTTAGAGAACCGAGCTCAGTTTTTCCAGACATACTAGATTCGGCTCTTGCGGACGGTCCTTGGGCTCTGGTTCGGCTATTCAGACATGGTAACAGGCTCGGCTTAGCCCTGGAGCTAAGCTATGCCAAGCAGAGACAAGAACCTAGATTCTTACCTCCGCTAGTTACATACATGTTCGTAGATTGAGAAGGTTTAGCTCAGCACTAGGTAATCATAATAATACGCCAGCATATTCAACAGCTATTACAATAGATGCCATATTACGTTATGTAACGTGGATTTCGTTGTGTTAAGGTTTGTGCATTGGTAACTTTCGTACAGATACAGTATCACATTAATTAACTATCAATATTAAGGTTAATAAATTATCAAGCTATGCTAGAAATATTGGGTAGCGGTAAAAGCGGTCCCGTACCCGGCCCCAGAGGGTAAAAGGGGCCCCAAACCCGGCCAAGGGTAAAAGCCGGCCCGGCACCCGGCTAAGGGTAAAAGCCGGCTTCGCACCCGGCCAAGTGTAAAAGCTGGCTCCGCCCCGGCCAAGGGTAAAAGCCGGCCCCGCGCCCGGCCAAGGGTAAAAGCCGGCCCCGCGCCCGGCCAAGGGTAAAAGCCGGACCCGGCTAAGGGTAAAAGCCGTCCCTGGACCCAGCCCATAGTAAAACCCGCCCTTACCCAGTATAAAAAGCAACCCCGGCTCCTGAGGTAAAGAGAGTCGCATTAAGGACGAAACGCTAAAAAGAACTGTATTTATTTTATTTCATTTTAGAATAATTTTAATATATATTGCGTTTATCTACGTGTATAGTACGCCATTTATGGCTGACACTAGCAATGGTTTTTCAACTGAAGACGCGTTTTCAACTACTAAAGCAGAAGCAGGGGAACAAGGTTTTACTTCGGAGTTATGTGTCTAGCTATTTATGATGTTTGACGATCCTGACAGAGAGCAGCAGCGAAATCGCCACATTAACATCACCGGACTCTTTTAATAACGTTCCACATCTGCCAGCACTTAAGCCAATGGTTTGAGAAGTATATCTATATCGCTCCAGATGGCCATGTGTATAATAAATTAAAAATTGAAACAAAATAAATGCAGTTCGTGTCAGTGTTTCATTTTAATACGGTTCTCTTGGGGCAGGGGCCGGCTTTTACCATTGGCCGGAGCTGGCTTTTACCGTTGGCCGGTGCCGTAGCCGGCTTTTACCCTTGGCCGGGGCCGGCTTTTACCCCCTGGGGCCGTGGCCGGGTTTCACCCCTACCCGAATTATTAATCTAATTTGTGGTAATTGTTGGCAAACTAAATAAACCCATCGGCTTCAACAATATATCAAATTCTCAACCACCAAATTTTGTATATCAGGTTGTACTTTAGTCACTGTTTGTGAACATAACATGCAAAATTTGTTGTATGATTATGTTTAATATTTATCTTGGACCAGCGGGCAGTGGGTGCCCGTAACGTGCACACTCAAGTATGCTCAGAAGTCAGCGCTATTGTTGAAATGACTACGTAGTTCCGTTTAGTGAGCGCTGTCTAAAAGACATATAGTATATAGTTCTTTTTTGTAACTGAAAAGTTGGTGCTTCTTTAAGCACCTTCTGCCTAAATCACAAGGGTATCTACTTTAGTTGCCGCCTCGTGATTCCATTTTAGGCAGTGGTGCTATCATCTAAATAAGTAAATTGTTCATTTTATTCGACGCTGTTGACTGGACTGGGATTGAACTGGTTCGTTTCCTTTAGTGGGCGCTATCTAAAAGGCCTCGTTAGTTTGTATCCATCCGAAAAACTGAACGGTTTGTCGACTCGGTGCTGTAACAAAGGTTAATGGCATACAGGTCTTATCTATTTGGCAGTGCTTTTAAAATGCAAGACTTACATTTTGGATGGTTGGGTTCTAGGGAATTTGGTGGCAAACGTCAATGACGCTCTGAGTTGCGAAACCTACGAACAAAAAATTCAGAATTTACAAGCAAATCGAAATACCGTAGATACGTTTAAACCCAATGACGGCGTACTTCCAAAACAATCGACATAAGTTTAAACTTCACTGGATTCGCGGACCTAAAAAATTTGTGCTCAAAATTTATTGTACGTGTACATCTCTGGTTCCAACCGCAATGATTGCAGTGTTAAATGTAAAAGAGTGAAGAGTGATCATAAATAGAAATTGTAATTGGAACTTGTAACAAGTAATGTTGAATTAAATTACTTTCGCTGCTATAATATTAAGTATTGTTCTTATTTTAGCATCGCTACCACTGATCGATCCTGATGGCTTGTTGTTACCATCGTGTGATACTCTAAAACCGTACGTCGATCCATCTACTTACGAGTGCCCGACAGCAGCAGTTATGGCATTTACACAAGAGATTGGGCCCCAATATATTGAGGTAGCCGAATTTATAGCCGCCGGAGAGTTCGGCCAGGTCTCTCGAGGTTTACTTAAAATACCAGGACGTCCGACACAAGCTGTTGCAGTGAAAATCTTAAAGCCGGGTGCGACTGATAACGAGCGAACTGACTTTCTACGCGAAGCCTCAACGATGGCTCAATTTAAGCATCCGAATGTCATCTCGTTGCTGGGCGTTGTGACCAAAAGCGAACCGCCTATGATTATAACAGAGTTTATGGCTTGTGGATCCTTGCGAAAGTTTTTAAAAGTTAGTTTCGACGTGTAATAAATAATATTTTTATTGTCTTTGATCGTTTTTGCAACTGATGTAATATTCATGAAAGCAGTAATTTACGATGGAATGATTCTGTGGATTTAGGGGCGTGCAATTTGTAAATGGGTGCGGCGAAAGTTAATTTTCGTTAGCTGTGCAAATTGAAACGCGCTGTTCCAAAATTATCATTTAGCTTTTAACGTGTCCGGTGCGCAAAATTCGGTAACAGCTTTGTCATTTCATTTGCAAACATTGTACGGAGCATTTACATCTATTCCAAGCGCCAGCATACTGACCATTCGACACTATGGTTGCTAAATGGATGGTCCAGATATTCATATAAGAATTGAAGACATATAAAAATAACCCTTCTGCTGAAGGATCATACGTCGCGTATTTGGGCACTGTTTTGGTAGGATGATTCGTCTGGCGCCGAACCAATAAAACTCGATACATTCGACAGTGATATAGTCGTCGGGTTATGCATAAGTCAAGCTGAAGGGTGTAGCATTATATTTTTCAAAAATAACAGCTCACTGCGATGGGTTCGTGGGTCGGTAACCCGCCCCCCCATTTAGTCTCAGACTGAGTATAGGCCTTATATAGGGTCCTAGTTTGAGCTAAAACTTAGGATTAGTATGCCGACGGCGGTGCAATCTGCATATTGCTTATCGCCCTCAACTTGACTTTGGCTTTTATTCTGAACAAACCAAAGTAGAAGACTAATAATGATTTATATAGTTTTGAGGTAATAGTTAGAAAGAGGAATATTTGGAATTTTGTTAAAACTACGACCGCTTTGTATACATATTACAAGTACAATGTATAATCATATTTCCTGTATGGTATAGGAAAAGTACAGGACACTCAGGCATGTAAACGTATATTCAATTTTATTGAAAGGCATATTATTTTATGTAAGGCATATTCAATACAGATTGAACGAACCATATTGCGTAATTATCTAAAGTTCTTTTCATATTGCTATAAATAATTATAATTGTTGCAGGCTAATCGTGGAAATCAGCTTACTCAAGAACTCGTGATGCCTATGCTGCGCTGTATTGCGGCCGGGATGAAATATTTAACTGATATTGGTTATGTTCACCGTGTAAGGCGAAATTTTTATTAATATCTGGATTTGTGCCAAATTAAAATTATTTTGTTATCTCTAAAGTTGGGTTTATCGGACTTCATCACTAAATTTATAAATAAACTTCATTTTTCTGTGTTAAAAGCGCTCGTGGCCTAGGTTCCAGGAATGCCTTTTCGTAAACTTATTCCTGTTTATAGATTTTCATACCCACAGAATACTTACCGAATACGCGAACAATAATTTTTATTAAAATGTTTAGAAAAATTAAGTTAATGATAATAGCTATAAGATGCCCTTTCACTATATTTTTTTGGCTTTACTATTCTTTTTGATTGGGTGATTTTCCATTCATACTGCATCCCAGGTTTAAGGTATATTCTTAGTTTTTTGGAACTGGCGGTTTAATCGAGTTTATAAGCCTGCATGATAGACAACTTCTAGGTGTGGTTCACCACCTTGAAAATGATGTGATATTTGCTTATGCAACAAATGTTGTTTTATGGACTGTACTCTATCGCTGTTACGCTTATTCTAAATACAGTGCATTCTATATTCGGTCACTGCTTGTAGCGATCTAATATTTGAGTTTTTGTTGTGGCGCTGCGCTCCGTTGCTGTTTGAAACTAACGGTCTTTCGGCTTTTTACACGTACATTGTTTAATACTGCGTGTAGATTAATACTGCGTTTAATACTGCGTGTAAAAATTCTGTATCCACTACTCAGATCCAGATGATCTTTTATCAACATCAGTTTATCGCTGTCGAAATCTTAAATCCACATGATGGCGCGAAAATGAATTTCTTCTGCTTTAAAAATTTGCTTTATAAGAAATTACGGGAATTAGCTTTATCTCTCTATAGTGATCTTGTCAAGAATATTGCTTGGTCATGGCTGTGATTGTCTATATATAAGCTAGCTTTTGTTTTGAAACAATCTGCTGTGATATATATTGTTTTGAAATTTGCTTTTTAAACGGTATTGGAAACGTCTTGTTGAATTATGTGTTATTTTGATAAATATACTTTTCAAAATCTGCACACAAACCATGATAGACAATCTAAAATTTATTACCGCTATCAAACATTATGACATTTTGTCAAAAACTTGGAGAATTAGCTACATTTCAGAAAATTACGTTTAACACTCATATAAATTCAGTAACATTGGTAAATGTTTAGGTACACGAGATTCATACATGGTCGTGGGGGAATGCTGATTATCCCTTCCCGTAGGCGTTTGAGCCCCCATTCGCGAAGTGCCGATCCCCTCTCACAGGTCGCCTAACCCCCTCCCCCAGGAGGACCTCGTGGAGGTATGTCTGAGATTGCAACAACGACCATATATCTGCAAAGGTTGGGCAGACCTCACTGGTTTCTTTACATTTGAAGTCTCTTAAGGATTTGCACACACCGATAAAAATTCAGACACATGTGTAGACCATCAAGCTCGCCTTTCCACAGCATCATATTAGTAACGTGGGCTCTGGCGCCAGTCTAGAAATACCTGATGGATTTCAACGAGTTAGCTGGGGGAAACTGCGCTAGTCCCACGTTAACTGAACGGTGCTATTATTGCATATTATAGTGCTTTTCAGGTGTCTTAACATATGTATATCGTTGTTTTTATTGCATCTTTATTATTTGCCTGCTGAAAATGTGTATTTCTGTTAGCAAATTTTGATGTGAAAAGTCGTAATAAAATCAGTAGTATATAGGTACTTGCTGTATTTTGTTATAAAATGTTTTTGTTGGGATGATCATCTTTGATGTACCTCAAAATATGTACTTGGGAAGTTCTGGGGACTTGAGAGGGTGAAGTCAAAATTAATCTGGGATAAACCGCCAAAATCTTAGATCGTCATATCCCTTAAGTGAAGAGGATGATAAAGATATCGTTTTTTATTTGATGTCAGATTGTCGTTGTACCATGATACGTTTATCGTGAGCTATAATGATTGTATATGAAACGCAGAATGTTACTGTGTCATCCAAAACTCTAAAACCAATTTATGGCTGTGACTAAATTTTTTGTTGTCCGATTAACATTCGGCGTTTAATAGTATATGTATTTGTGTGTTCACGCGAGCAATAGTTGAAGACTTCCTTTTTTATACTTTTATAGACTCAAACTTTGTTACTGTGATTTGAATCTTTGCAGCGGGAGAACGATTTGGTTCACATTTAACAGTCTGTATACAACCTCACAGAGGATACCTCTAGTTTTGGCAGTGGTTCAATTGATGTTGATGTAATTTCAACAAGGCATATTTAGGTATACTATTTGGATTATATAGGTACCTCAGTGATGTCAAACGAGTAGTTCATTTCATCGTGAAATAAGTCCCAAAATGTATCTCACAACTAAAACTGCACAAAATTTGTTGATAGTGAATGCGCAGATTTGAATAAAATGTTTTATACGACGTTTAAACTTAGAAGACGTTACTAATAAGTCGCATGGTGGTAAAGCGCAAGCAGGTAAGCGGACCTCTATGCGCCTTCTGCCATTGACCTCCCGCCGTGTGGGGTGGAGTGTGGTGCCTACGAGTTCGGCTCCTACGGCGGCGCCATACAGGGTCAGACGACCTGTGGCCGAGGAGGTCCGCTCCCTCAGGGGACGGGTGATCCACCTTATAAGGATGTTTGTCTAACATAGATAATGTACTTAATTTCTTTGACACAGCCTATCCTTTAACACTTCGATCGTTGTTGTATTATCCAGTTTTTGAAAGTAGCTACACCATGGAAACCACCGAAACCCTAATGGCCGCGGCTAATAATCTAGTTTCACATTGTACAATGTGCTGTCACATCTGTGTGTTTCGTAAAAAACATTGAGTAATGCTAATTACTCACATCTGTTTCAGGATCTCGCCGCACGCAATATACTTGTCGACGAGAATCGCAACTGCAAAATTGCAGACTTTGGATTGTCCAGATTTACTGAACCCGAACAAGATGATATCTATTCTTCGGAAGTTAGTGTATTAAAACACCGACTGTACCACTCTTTTTGTTCAAAAACATAAAATTGATGTGCAATATATTATATATGTAATTATTAGTGTTGCCGGTTCATGATGACTTGATTAAAAACAAAGTTATGGCAAATGTTGCGATTTTGCCATGGTTTATGGCAAACGCTTGTGTCTTTAGTCTGGTTCTACAGACATTATGCTCATGGTTCATATGTAGTTCTTTAAGCATTTTTGATCTTTAAAACGATTGACCGGTTAGTATAATTTTAGTTTTCTCAGTAGCATGAGCAGAAGTTTCATTAGCAGTTGCGTCAATGCTGTTATTTTGTAATTTTTTCAATGGTCAGGGCTTCCTACATAATTTTAGGACTATATGATTTCGTAGATATTATTTTTGAAATAGTCTTAAACTATCTATCATACATTATTTTCAGGGCGGCAAAATCCCTATACGTTGGACTGCGCCTGAAGCAATTGCACAGCGCAAATTCAATACTGCATCCGATATTTGGTCGTTTGGTGTTGTAGTTTGGGAAGTTGAGTCGGGTGGCCAACTGCCGTATTGGAACTGGGCTAATGACGAAGTGAGACGAGCTGTCGGAGAACGTGGATATCGCCTGCCTCAGCCGCATGTAAGTGCATAACACGATTTTATTTTTTTAATTTGTTTGTCTTGCATTATGTGTTTTATTTTAGTAAGAGAGTTTTCGATCTGCTATTTATGTGCTTTTGCTAGAAAATTTGTAAAAGTATAACCGTAAAGACAGTGAAATCCGGCTTAACACAATTCAAGCCTATATAAATTAAGGCAGGACAACTCTACATATTTATTAGCAAAAATATTTAAATATAATATCGCAATATAATAGCACAATATTGTAAATCTCAATGATCGATTATGACTAAACAGTTTTTGATTTCCAGCTGAAGTTATAAAATTAGGATGGTAGCACTTCTTAGTATTCTGAATTTCTTTTGGCAACTGAAACTACCTCTCAAAAAATAATTGAGCTCTGTATCTAATTGAGCTATTGAGCTGTTAACTATCGAAGCTTTTAAGTTAGCTATTGAGCTATCTATTGAGCTGTTAACCATTTCGGACCAAAAAACTTCATAGAATCGCTAGCTTATGCAAACCACCAAACGAGGGCATGCCCTGGTGATCCACTAGCTCGGAAGTGGGTATCCGAAAGTACCCAAGTGTGAATCCCCCAGTTTTCTAAGGTACCATAAAGTTCTGTAACTGTCACAAAACATGAAAATGTGACTATGCTACATATCAGCTCACTGCAATTATGAATGTCTAGTAAAGCAAAATTTCATCTATTTTCATTGCCGCAGGGAAAAGGTTTTAGATTTTTAGCCGGAAGCGGCGAAAAAATTCCCAAATTTTATCAGCGTAACAAAAAATTTACTAGTTTTTAGCCACGTAAGAAACTACATCTGGCATGAACTAGGGGAGGCAGAATTTACTTGGGCTAACATGGGATAGTCGAAATACCTGGGAGCCCTTCCCTCACTTGGCAGAAACCAGTGCGACGGATCATAATACTTGGCCAAAGTGCGTAAACCATTCATTTAAGTGCCTCCGCTTTACGCCACAAAATGCATGAAAATAATTCCAAAAAGTGTTGAAGTATTCACAGAATTGTACAACGTGGCTGATTTGCGTATATAGACACAGATTCTTGTGTATATTAGCATTATATATATTTTTATGTACAATACTTAATGGTCATCAAGATATCATGCACAAATCTTAGCTATGCAGCGGACCCATCGATACTTACGTATTATTTGTAAATGAAAGGTGACGTTCATGAATAAAAATCAATCCAAGGTTTGTTTTTCTATAATAGTTTGGTAACGTAAGGGGAGTAATTCAATCGTGAAGCAAGTGTATGCGAGGTATATATACGTATTTTGGGAGATGGAGGCTCCAGCTGCAGTTTGGTTATTGGTTGTCCAACTCCGTTACTTAATGAAAATTTAGATGCTGTTTGGGTTCTATTTGTGCGTTATGTAGGGCTTAATTTTCTAGGCTGTTTTGCGATAGTTCATGTTGCGGTAAAAGCATGCGCAATTCGTTCTATACTGTCTTAGTCCGAGTATGTGTATTGAAGCATAAATACGAAAATACATTTGACAAACGGAATTTAGGTTCGTTTTATGTCATTTCGTGTAGCGTTGTTGTAGTAATTAGATATGATAAAGTGGATGACAGAGAAATAGTTAAGCCAGAATGAGCTCTATATGACTTAACGGATTGCCTAAAATCCTCTAGCAAAATTATATTACAACGTATTATTTGCATGTGTTGAGTCGCTAGATTTTATGCAAAACCTTATCAGAATAAATTGTAATGAGTTTTCGAAAAATTATACATATGTAATGTAGCGTCTAGCGTGCAAGCAGCATAACATGATTCCATTGAACCTTACTCAGTAGTTTTGCGCGGCCCTTTATGTTGGGGTATGTGAAGAAATATACGAATGTTACGTTACATGCGAACAGGCATTATTGCTTAGCTTAATGCTTAGTGCTTAGCGTATGTATGAAGCAAATGAAAAACCGATTGTCTCCACTGATCTTATTTGTGTGCCTTAAAGCTACTAATTCCTTAGCTAAAAGTGCTGTTCTGGTGGAATTTTTCATGTTGCATGCGTACTGTAAGCAAAGTATTAGTGAAGTTTAAACATTTACAATGCAATGCCATTTGCCAAGTAATATTTCTGCGTATGAACGTTTACTGTCCCAATAATTAATAATTATTTAGAACTGTCCAAAATGCATCTACGATTTAATGCTTCGATGTTGGTCGTGCAACCCGTGTGATCGTCCGCGTTTTGGTGTTATCGTTACGATGATCGACGAATTTATTCGATGCCCTGTTTTGCTCAACGATACCATCGCTGAAAATTCCCCGCTCCCCCATGGTGGATGCAACGGTGGCGGCGAAATACGGTATGTGAAATTTATTCGTGTCCGAAATTGGAAAATCGTATGATCGTATTTTATTTAGGGCTTTGGACTTGCATACGTGGTCATTTAACCCTATCCATTGAATATTCGTGTTGTGCGTAAGCTGGTTTCAGTTGTCGATAAGAGTCATTTGATGGTGTTTCTTAGCATAGATCGGCTTCTCCTCGCTGTTGTGATAGACTTCTTATTTTGCTATTTTTATTGTTTGAAATTTTGATCGGTCCAAGAAGGAATTGAACAAATATTATATATGTTATGAGTTTGACTTTGTAAAGGACTATAGCATACAGTTGGATACGGAGTGGGTCGATCCGCAGAGCTCCACGCCGCCCCGCAGGCGGGGAAATTTCATTGCCTTGCATGTTATTCGCGGGGTGGGGTGGGGAGGGCGCGACTGTTGCCATAGCCGCGCGGGCTAATGCATGGTACGACCGGGAGTTCATTAACAGTGATATTTGCGTATGGGAGGAGCAATACTAAGCGCGAAACTATTAAAACCGTGGAAGTGGTTCATGGACAAGATACACAAACATTTTGAACTGACGGCACGTTTGCTTAACATGCTCGACTTGTTTCTACAACACTTTTTTACAATGCCAGTGTAATGAACAGTAGCAGTTTGTGGTTTGAACAAAGTTGCAGTTATTTGCTAAATCGCGTGATCTCTCGTGTATTGCTGTTTAACCCCGAATGAATTCTCAGGAGCACCGAAAATTCTGCATTATCGCGCTAATTCCAGAATTTCTGAAAGTATTCTGAATTGTATAGGAAGGATATCGGCATAAAATTTTTATTCATTTGATATTGCATGTTTACCCAATCGAAAATTTGTTTGAAGCCGTGATCGGATTGATATTGCTTTTAATTTTGGAAAAAGGCACATTGCTATATACATTAACCTCGGCTAAGTCTGCCAACGTTTGTAGCGCTATTGTAGTTTGTTTTAACTGGCGGGGCGGTGCATGATTGCCTGCCCTTCCAAATCTGCTGTAGCGAAGAGTAACTTCTATGTGATACATTGCTATATACATTAACCTCGGCTAAGTCTGCCAACGTTTGTAGCGCTATTGTAGTTTGTTTTAACTGGCGGGGCGGTGCATGATTGCCTGCCCTTCCAAATCTGCTGTAGCGAAGAGTACCTTCTATGTGATACACAAAAGTTTTTTAGTGACTGTTTGTCCACGTGTGTTTGCTATTGTTCATGGTGTGCAGGATTCTGAACTTATTATATATATCAATTGATTATTTTTGAGCTAATGCATACATTTGATATGCTGTCAGCTATTGGCATATAAGACGAACGGGGCTGTACAGAGGCGAATCGTAGCAAACTAAATAAAGGAGGCGTTGGGCCACACAAACTGCGATCGAAAATTTACTAAGTTGAGACCGCAGTTGGGTCGGGTAGGGTCGAAACTTTTGGCTGATTTCGAGTCGGATTCGGGTAAGGTTCCATAATGTTAGGCTTGGGCTAGCAGTACTGATTAATGAACCGAACAGCATGCACTGATAGCGTAGATTGTGGTCAGCAACAGTACATGTAATTATAAACGATGTCGCTGCGGTGTTGATCACGTCCTCGTCGTTGACCGCTGGCTGAGAGCTCATACACAGCCTAGTTACGAGTCATAATTCAAATTTATTGACAGCCAATCATTGGATTATTATCGGGTCGGTTTACAAACTCGACGGGTCGGACCGGTTAGACATTTTTCAGCCTGAATCGATCTCTAATAGGAAATATCATTTGGAAGGAGAAGGCTTCGACAATAGTGTTCTCATTATTCATTAATTATCGCGAGCAACTGGGATTTTATTTATTAGGATTCAAGGCAGTGTTTGTTTATTGTATGACTTTGTGTAGTAAACTTATTGGAGCTGTTAGTTGCTTTTATTGAGAAATTTCTTCTGGATAGTACAGTACTCTGCAAAAGGGACTGTCGGTCAATCGAGACTAGTTTGCGCCTTGCGCGAAAGAAATTCGGTCCAAAACAGAATTTTGCCATTAATTTAAAAAACATAAACATAACACTCGAAATTTTGGACGAACCACTCGTCCGAAATCGCTCGCTTGAAATACGACAGCCATTTCTGGAGAGTACTGTATAAATGCGCGTGTTGTCGAGAATCCGGGATTAACTTTAAGTGTGAATTTATTGTTTAAGAACGCTCCCGAATCGTCGCCTATCACATATCTCATCGTCTATTCCGCCTAACTTAGGTCCTCAACATCTATCAAATGGACAGTCAATTATAGCTGCTGCTTCAGGACCAAAGCTTCGCAGTTCAAACCAGCCGTCTGGAGAGAGACATAACGCTCACTGTGGTATGGAACATGTCGGTCCGATGCCATACCGTGATCGACCACGTCCATTGTCATCATCCTTTTTATGTGCTCAGGCGAACGGTGACTTGCTAGAGTTGGCTCAGTGTAGCCGCTTCGTTCCCACAACCAGACATTCCCAGATGCATGATTGTGCAAGAGATTTTGCATTTTGTCGCAAACATCTTAACTGCGAATGTACGATGGTGCACACAGGAAATACTACTAGTTGGAAACATGAATATGAAAATCCTGATGTTCAGTCATGCAGTGAGAATGTCCTCTTGGAATGTTGCGAGAATGAATATTGTTGCAATAGAAAGGCCAGCATCTGCGAAATACATTGCACTGGTGATCACAGTCGATGCATCGGTCGGTGTAATCGGCATTCGAATGGTGCAATAGCGACCATTGAGAACCATGTTGTATGTACGAATGATAGCAATGCCAGTCCAAGGCGCGGAACTCAGGACCATCTGTCACTATCATCCAAATGTAAAAAGCAACATCAACATTGCCTGACAGTGGCTGAATGGTTAGACTCTGTGGGTCTTGTTCAATATTTGGACAAATTTATTTCTGCACGGCTTTATAATCTCAGATCTGTAGGTAACAACATTTTACACCCGGATTCAAACGGCAGGACATCAATGTCTTCTATTCATAGGTTAGCTGCAATAGGGATAAATTCAGCCGAGCATCAAAGGTTGTTAGTGAGCAGCTTGCGGTGTGCACTGGGGTATAGTGATATTGCTATCAGTAATATACCTGAATCTCCTGTTTCAGCTATGATAAGATCACAGTCCAACCAAGCTCATGTTTCTGTTGCTGATAGCGATAATATTTCGCAAGAACTTTGGCGACTAAAACGTCAGAAACTGAAACATCGTAAGCTGAGAGGTGAATATCCCACATGCCATAGTCACTCAAAAGAGGAACTTAATGACATTACAGAACAACAGTCATACAGGCGTGATAGCAACATATCTGCTCCATCCGGTAACGATCATCAGATTCCCGGTGTCTCGTGCGTTATGAAAGGGTGTAGTCGTAAACGTGGAAACATTAAAGCCATGTCGCCGAACAATCCGCTCAAAATTGAACGTTATTCTGATTCGGAGGAGGGTGGTATTGACAATAATTTAGTCAGTAATAATTGTAACAGCTTAGCGAGCGGTGATGTGCATGGTGGCAGCGGAATTCATTGCGATTCTCCGACAGCAAGAACAAATGCTGCAAGACCCTTAACTATATTACCTAGCGATACTAATACAAACATATTAGATATCGGTAAGAAAATACATAATAGCAAGAGTAGTGACAGTAGCCGTAACAGCATGCATTCCACTACTTCCCGGAGTACTCCAAAGAGAAATACTATACATAGTCCAAAATCAAATACCACTAACCAACGTGCTAAAAATCGCTCCAAGGATGATGATGTGGAAGAAAACATCCGCTCATGTGGTCGCGTTGTCGCTGCTTCTTGTCCTAACAAGCACCTTAATCAGTCATGTTACAATAGTCAATGCAGCGTTTGCAACGGTAGTAGTCCAAGAAATGATTCAGTCGTTGGACGACGTGAGAAGCCAGAGATTAGCTTTCCTCCACCGCCACCGATAACCAGGCCAAGCTTTTGTCCGACTAACAACGCGGATAATCAGAATAGCGTTGTGTTGACCTATGAAGAATCGAACGATAGCGGAATTTCGTACGAAACCAATGCATCGTCAACGTTGGCCAAGTTCGGAGCCGGACAGGCACATCAGCGGTGATACTAAACTAGCGAACACGAATATATATATTGTACCACACGTGGGGTGATGCATAGCATGTAAGCCATGTCCGTTACCGCTGCTTTTGAACAATTTGTTTTAAAGCATTAAATTTTAATTTTACGATGTGGTTACAAGTTTTATTTATGTATTGTATTCTTAAAAACAGTAGAAGTTTAATCTATTGTGAAAACTTTCGTCACACAAAAATGGCGAGGTGTCTGAGATAACGTAGGGTCTCCTTATCATAATTGACGTCAATAAGTCATCAAATGTTTAGGTTGCCTGTTATCTAATAATTGGCACCAGGTACAATGTAGTACTCGACCTAGGTAGGTTATCAGGCAATGTCCAATGTAATCTCAACAAGAGGCAAAGCTGAATATATGCCTTGAATGCTGAAACTCAAACTAATGAACCCGTGGCCAGATTGCAGTGATAAAGTTAAATATGTATAATACCTAAACGATAATGATACGATATTGTAGAAAAGTAACTCAGTAGCGGACAATATAATTATTTTTTGTATAAGGCTGGATTTTTGAAGGTGTGTGCCTTAGGGTTGGCTACAATAGTCTCAGTATATCTGTCTAGTCAAAAAATTTTTAGAATTCGGAATTTAACGACGTCAATATTGGTAGTGTTATGGTTGAAACTGTTTTTCTTCTAATCCGATCAACTTCATGTACATACCCAGCTCTGCGTATTAAAAACTAGACTCGCCGGAGTACTACCTATACTATAGTAATTGCTTCTCCAATGCTGAGCAAGAAGATATGCACTAAAGGTTGTGATTACTTAATGTTTTGACCACAACTGAACACATGTGTACTAGTTGGTTCACTACACCTTTTAATCCTTTTAATTTTACTGTGGAAAACTGTTTATACTGTGATTTAAGCTGATAATGGACAACTGTACATATTTAGTTCATGACGCCAGCAAAAACTATTTAGATTTTAAATGTCTTTACGGTGTGCTAAAATAGTATGGCTTGTTCTTCGACTAAAGTTTGCGACGGTAAATTTTTTTTATAATAGCCAGAAGCAGTGCCGACTAAAACGTATTATTTTTCAAAGAAACATATTGATTGATTAATTGTTAAAGTTCTGAATTCATGCAATATTTTTTGCTATTTTGACTATATTTCTGTCACTCAGGAGATGTACCAACGGTCGAACCTTTGACGTAATGCTTGAAATTTCGAAAACGTTTTTAGGTTACACATGCTTTTTGGTTAATATTCAAGACCTATGTGCGGACCAGTCAACGAAATTTTATAGATTCACTTTGTGTTGTACAAAAGCTGTTTCACAATGTATCAAAATCTCCTGTTGCTGGGAAATTTGTAACAGGTTTGTAGGTCTATCATACAGTTGCTGTATGATGAGATTCCTCATGTTGCTCCTGCAGTTCATGAATCAATTAGACTAACATGTGGTAACCGTTCTGCAGTTAGTGGTGGTTTCACTGGCGTCGTGGATTAAAATTATTTTCAGTGCAGTGTGAAGAATCGTGATAAGTCTAACGCTGAAAAAATAGCTTGATTTTAAGCTATCAAGTTTAAGACATACATCGTGCAGCAACTATAAGTGATATCATTATCCCAGCTTTGTACAAAACAATCCAAACTTCCTATTTTCTTAACTGTGGGTGTCGAATATAACACATCATGTTACCCGTCTTTATAATATAAATTAAGAGCCAGAGGGCACTTTTTTTTGCCCATGATGTATTCATACACTAGGACAAATACGTCATGTGCAAGAGAACAGAAAAGGTAACAGATGTGTTTAACGGCTGTATTACATAAATTTGTAACGGGTATGCAAAACCGGCTACAGCCGTTTAGTTCGTATGTCTGGATTTTTGGCGGGGGACTACTTATTTTCGACTATATGCAGGTAAGCTAGCAAGCCTCATGTAACCCAACCGTGCGTGCAGGACATGTAGGAACAAAAAATTTTTGTGATATATCGTGCACTTTGTCAAATTGTGTAAAAAGTTTTATCTAATTTGTATTTTCGATAGTTATAAGTACCACAGAACAGGACAATGTTCACGACAATGTTGAATATGTTCTGTTTAGTACCAATATCTAATATGCGTAACCATATATTCATATATATAACCTATAGTTCTGTTTTGATTGTGAATAAATTCTATGACTGTTTATAGTTCTGATGCCAGATTTGCTTAACATAATTATGCTTTTTTAATTTTCACTATCTTGAATTCCAAACCAATGTATATAGTTATGGCTTTTGGTATCGCCGAACGCGAAACGTTGTCTATGATCCGTTAAGCTACTACTAGGGCGTCGCAGATCGCAACTTACTCAATAATCGTTGTGTTTCAAAAATTTTGGGATCTATTCGGTTATACCCCCGTTTGGGAATGGCCAGTTTTGAAGATACTGCGATAATTTTTATGCCATTCGACTCAGATCGACGAGCCGGTTCAGAAAATGCCAACTTGGCCAGTTTTATGACATTTTTTAGATTTTTGGGAACTTAATAGCCTCTTTTGGTACCCAAAATTTTTGAAAAATTTTTCTCGATAAGGCCATAATTTTATATATATACTAGCTGAGTCAAATGGTGGCAAAACCAGATTAATCGATTCATGGGTTAGCGAGATATATATGTACAAGTGACTCTGAATTCCTAGGTACGTATTACAAATAATTAAAATTCTTATTGTTCCGGAGACCCTAAAGTGCCGATATCTAGGACACCCAAGTGCATTAGAAGGCATCATTAAAATTTTCACATAGTCATTTCAAATCATAGTGATTTTGTGAATTTTCACCCGCTACGTTTTTTAATAGCTCATAGTTAATATCTCCATAATCCAGGAACTGATTGCTTGAAATCGCGTGTTGCATATTTTGATTAATGATTGCCCATGTTAATACATGATAGCATGTTTAAAAACTCATCTTGTCAATGCGTTTCAAACGGTATATAAAATGCATTTATAGAGAATTTTTTTAAATATTGATTACCAAGAAAACCAAAAATTTTTGTCTTAAAACGGCCAAAATGGACATTTTCGGCACTTTTTTCGAGCTGAGCCGAATGGTTCTAACATTAATGTTGTATTTTCAAAACTGATAATTTCGGGGCTGGGAGTATAACCGAAAAGACCCGATTTCGGTTCAGAGGTCATTATATTGCCAAAAAATCAAGTTGCTTTCGCTGTTAATCGTATTGGATTTTGTCAAGGTTTCACAGATACCAAATTATTTTCAATAAAGGGCTGCGTTCGATTAAAAACTTAAAAAAATTTTACTCGGGAATTTGAATTCTGGGGATTCCGGAATGTTTAACTGTAACCTTAAATTCAGAAAGTGAGAATATATTTATAAAGGTGATTGTGGCACTTGAGCAAACCATTTAAGGTGAGGAAGAGCAGCAGTTTTATGAGCATCGGGTAATAAATCGATACCCGGCTACCCGATGTTAACTTTGGTAGTTCTCGTAAGCCTCAGTATCTATACTCAAATTTACGTATCTTCGATTTCAAATTTGGCACACAAATCTATAAATATGGCTTGGATGTTGTAATGGAGTTTGGCTAAAAGAAATAATTTCCTCGGGCCTGCCGTACAGTACGACGTGCTTACGTCCACATGGCAGCCAGGAAAACGGTGTTAAGAACCACCCAACGTCAACTGCCTCGACATGCGGCCATACGATATTAATGGAAGTTCCAAAGTCGAAAAAGAAAAGATAATATAAAATAAGTATATCTATTGGCATCATCGGAAATATATTATTACTGTTGGGGTGCCCAAATTAATACCAAACTTTAATTCTTAGTATGTTTGACCACTCTAGTTCCTGAACTCAAAGTTGGACATATACACATGTTCTACAGAGTTGTAGGCAAGGGTGAAATTTGTATAGGAATCATTAACAGTTTGTGACGGATACTGCGCAAGATATATATACACCGTAAGACGTTCTAGAAATCAAATGTCGATTTTTTGCTAGAGATAGATGATACTGTTTCTTGGTTACTACATTAATTCAAATTTTTATTACAACAGCGACTATATACAGCTCATGAAAGAATACGGGGATATCCTTAATTTTTTTACCTTATGATGTGTTTAACGATCAACACGTATTGTAGAGAGCGGATTCCTTTCGAAGCGCCAGGGTTTATTAACTCTTAATTTAAAACCAAAATCTAGTCGAATATTGTTTCCGTCTATATATAACATGGTGAATACAAAAGTAATTTGATAAAAAATTTTCACAAGGGTGGCCTGAGCTATTACCACTACAGGCCTAACGTCTAAGCGATAACAATCTTCATCTACCGAATAACGGATCAAAATTAAACAATTTTGTCTCAAAATCGTGTAGCTATCGCAATTGTGAGTATGGCTTCATGATTATTAGCGGTACTTGTAAATCTGGGCTTTCAGCTGAGAGCTATAAT
>JASANE010013359.1:0-42979 GCA_030248225.1 Trileptium ribeirensis | reverse complement strand
AATAAAAAGCAAATTTTCCTGTGAGTAACGTTATTGTTACTGCCATAAATTCTTCTTAGCCGTTATGATTGAATAATCCTTAGCTACAAACGTACACTGTGTATATTGTTTTGTCAAAATCAGTAACTGAATCATTCAAAATCTGTGTGTTCTCATTTCTGTCATGGGTGCTTGCAGTTAAGCGAACGTGTTACAGGGGTGTTGTGATGTACATATGAACGCGATTTGTGCATCCACAGTCTTATTTCTAAAGTTTTTCCATTTTCATCAAAATGACATACTGAATCGGACAACTGTAGATATTCAAGATCGTTTATGTATGTAAGGATAAATGCATACGATATATATGTGATCGGAATTGCGTCTTTAAGTGTGCCCGGTTCGTAAATTGCGATGATGAATAGTAAAATCAGTCGTGGCTATGATCAGTGGTATTTATAATGCTGACCGAGTATAGAACATATGTAGCTGTAAAATAGTGATCTGTGTATGGACATCGGCTTTGAGGTTGTGAACTACTGTCTTGACTAAAGCACAAGCATGCAGCTGCTATAGTTCACTTGCTTTTCGCGAAAAATTTGCTCTTATTTCTGTCGTGACTGTATTATATTATATTGATGTATTTCGGTCCGATCTCACCTTTAATTATGGTTATTATGGACTTAACAGAAAAGAAAACAAACACCACCTTAACGAAGAGACCATCTCATCGAAAATGGATTAATTAACACTGATGATCTTACTTGCTTTTTCTACGATAGGTTAAGCGCTGGTCATGTACGGTGAAAAACGGTCCCTAAATCCTAACTGTTCCTTGATATATTTCATTGGTACTATCTGGTCTGTCCACAACGCCCCAAAATGGGGCGGGTGGTACATGGGGCACCATGTGCATTTTACTGCGAAATTTAAAACTGAGGAAATGTTTTTCTGTATGCTAGAGTACCCGCCAAAAATGACTGTCGCTCGCTCGCGACTCCCCGAAATTCGACGGTCATTTTTGGCGAGTACTGTAGATTATTAACATATTTCCAGTTACTCTTGTAACTATCGTACAAATATTTTCTTTCTTGAATGCTGTATTTCAGCATCAAAATTAATAGTAAAAATACTTAGGATATAACACAGCAAGCTACGGATATTGTGTAGTATGGGGGTTTCGACCAGGTTTTGAAGCTGAGGGATGCCGCCCAATCCCCTACTGTGGACACGCCATGGAATCAGTAACTTGCGTTATCGCCAAGGTGGTGAATTCTGAGTGTTGCATATGCAATTTAGCGAGATGTACACATCTATATTGAGTATCATCTTACAAAATGAGGCGAATATCAGTTATCATGCTTGTGTGGCTTGGGAGATATGCCAGGTTATTGCGCAGATCATGACTTACAATGGGCAAGTACAGTGAGGATAAATTGCCGGACAAATTAGTGTAATAATGCTGGGACTACTGTAAAAATAGGTGTAGCGAGATGGCAAAAGAGAATGCTAGAATCTATTCCAGCACTCGATTTTTTCCACTGTAAAATTTGCTCGAATTAAATGCACGAAATTAAATCGGATTGAAAAATATGGTGTTTTTAAGTCGCCTTTTGGAAGTAATTTGAATAGAATTTATTCCACACATAAAAATGTTCATTTTATTTACAAACTAACATTTGTCAACGTGAATAGATTTAGGTAGACAGATCTATGTTGTCTCCAAACAGATCGGGTGGGCCTGAATGCCGAATAGTTTTTCTCATGAGCACAGATTATTTTTCATTTGTTAGGTAATATCGATTATGTGTACACAAAAGCTGCTGTAGACTAGTTTCAAGTCCTGAAGAAACGCTACGTAATCTGATACAATATAAGACGTATTTGGAATTGAAATGGAGTTGTATGTACAGTCAAATCCAAATGGAATTCCTGAAAAATGGAATCATTTTATTTGATAGAGGTGAACGTATTTTTGTATATGGAATGAATTAGGAATGGAATTGGATTCGAGATTCGAATTATTATCCAGTTGATACCATCTTGCTGCACACATCTTACAGTAGTTCCGCATAGCACCCATATAGGCCGAGGCGTTACGCATATATTGCCGTTTCCTTGCATTTGGGGTTCCATAGCGATATTGAAAACCCTTTTTTGACCAAACCCTGATGTGTAAACAATAAAAATAGCAGCACAGCATATTCACATATGTAGAGGAATAACTTCTGTATAAAATGGGACCATTAACACCTATCGCTCAAGCGGTTGCGGAGATATTGCCACCGTTCTTATGTATTTTGGGTCTCATGGGCCATTTAAAATCTAATTTTGAGTCAAACCTGCAGCTTAAATAAAGATAGTAGCTTCACAGAATTTTAGTTTTATATAGCGGAAGAATTGCTTTTCAAATTCAGGTATACGATACCCGTACAGCTCGAACCGATGCGGATATATTGCCGTTTTCGTGTCATGGATCCATTCAAAGCTCGTTTTGACCCAACTATGCAGCGTAAATAATGACAATATCAGTACACGATTTTCAGATACATTTGGGATAACTTGCTATGCAACGTGAGACCAAAAACACCCATGATATAGCTTGAACTGTTGTCGAGACATAACCTTTTTCGTGTTTTTTGTGACTCATGGTCCCATTGAAAAGCCCCTTTTAACCCATATCTGGCATTCGTGACAGGCACGTAGCAAGGCATATTACAATCTAACGGAGACGTATTTGCTCTACTAAATGAGCCCAATTTGACTTAGATAATCTACACTGATAAAAACGTGATTTTTTCGGAGAGGAGATGTTGGAATATGGCTTTACTACTAACAAAAGGGTATAAATAGAGATTTCAACCTTTCAAATCCGCCTAGCCAAAGTTGAGTTATTCGTGTCACGCTGCAAAAACCTAATAGCGGACATTGTCAAATTTCATCGCAATTCAGGTTAGCAAGAATTCTTCGCTGCGCTCGTTTCTTTGACTACATTCAGAATTCAATTATCAAAGGCTTAGGTTAAATTTTGGCAATATGAGGCCAAAAGTATTGAGCATAGGGGAGGGATACTTCTATGGCTTCGACTCGCCAAGCCAAGCCGCATTTATTCCTGTATCGAGGGTCAAAGGACCCTCTCTCCCTCGTGAAAATTGGGCATAATTTTAGCAACAGGGGGAAGATTTTCACTTCCTGAAAATTATCTCTCGCCACAACCATGTACTCCCCGAACCTGAGGGATCTCGAATACCGATTATATATGGTCTCATGAATGCTACAGAACACACCGTCTTCAAAAAACTCAGAAAGACTATAACACACTTGTAACGGCTTAACGATGAAAAGCTGTTGTTTGTCCTTTTAGTCTTATCTTCAAACCGTATTATTGTATCCATTATTTCTTCCTCCGATGTACAAAAAAGAGAGCCACTCGATAGTATTTACAGTCAGAACTTCAATATTTTAGGTGCAGTTTTTTTACGGTGTAAAGCCTTAGTTCATTGCATATGCACTTATACAACGCAGACAGGATGTCGTTCATCCGGTTTGACAAACCCCAAGGACCTGTGTGTATAGACCTGATTTACATTACATGACATGAGCTAAAAATGTTTGAAGCTAGCTATTTTGTTGGTTCCAGACTTGCACAGATGTAGCCTCTTTATTCGGGTTATTGTGGTACGAACTCCTCATGCGAATGTCTATATTACCCAATGAAACTAATTCGTTTTATGGGGAGTACGCCTGTAATTCCGTCGTATGCACACATGGTCCGTAGCAACCACTGCGGGGCAGTCAGCAGATTTCCCGGGTCTGTTACATTTCGGTGTGCTGCCGGCCAAAGCGTGATGACCCTGAGAGACGAGGCGATCAGGACACGACATTGCTTTGGCTGGCCTTAATTATCTTGTTAGGAGAGGGTAAGGTGAAAGTCCTGAGGAGATGAATAAACGGTGGTGGCAGGCTTGAGGAGCTGCTTGTATAAATCCGACATGAAGGTTGTACGCACCAGATGGTTGCAGATTCCCTGAAATGAGGCATCTCTTTGCAGTATCACAGCACTGCATGCCGCAAGTTGGTGCGGCGCATGAAGAGGTGGGTTGAACAAAGCTTAATGGGCAACTTCCTGGTTGGCAAACTTTGGAAACGGGGCTCCAATTAAGCGATAAGAAAGCCAAAATAAAAGTTTGAATCGCTATTTGGAAAGTTCGCACGGCGCTCGACAGTGATAAATACCCGAAAGACGCTCGGCGTTGATTTGTAAAGAGTCGGAAAAGATAATATGATATCACCATCGCCGCACTACAGGAGATCAAAACGGGGGGGGGAGGCAAAGCCTAATCTGTGACGCAACACATACCAATTAGTGCATGTAAAGACAGGGACGAGAAGAAAAACAGGAGTAGCGATCGCTATCAGCAATAAGCTCTCTTCGAAACTGATACTTCCCTAGTTGTATCCGAAAGGTTGACCAGGTTGCGCATCTTGCACCAAGGACTAGAATTTTCTCTCATTCAATTGTATCTACACTACATGCATCACCGACGAGTAAACTTCTACTCCTGGACGCACCCACTGTTCAAACATTTCCTTTGCTGATATGACACTGGTAGCAATTGGGCTGGTGGAACTGCCTGGTGCCCCTGCGGGACCATCATTCATAATGTTATCAGTTTTCACTTATATTTCGTAGCTACATAGAATAGACGCAAACATTTGAGTAGAGGGGTCTAGCCAGTATGAAACTTATTGAATAAGACACCGATGGTATAGATTTTGAAAGAACTGAAAATTAGCACGTTGGCTATTCATCTTCCTGCATCTATGGCATCGCGTAACTCCTAACCTGTCTTACAGAGACTTTAGGTGGAATGAAGGGGTTTGTGAGATGCGGTGGGTATCGTCTGAAGCCGTCCACGTTTATTGTAAGGAAACACATCACGGTGTGAATAAGAAACTTGAAACCAATATGTTTCTGTTTATGTTTGGAAACGAATAAATTTGTTTCGTAATTTTCTAGCTAGTTGCAAATTTTCGCTACTGGTTGCGATATCGGTATCGGTACTTTTGATGTTTAAAAAATACCGATATCGATATTGAAGATATCGGCCCATACCGATATTATCGGCGAAGCCCTAATAGTTGAGAGCTGTTAATTTTTTTCAACGGTTCACGGAAAATTTGCTTTTATTTGTGTCGGTAATTGTACAGTACTCGCCGCTAAATTGTTAACTACAGGGCTCGCCAAAAATGGCTGTCGCACGCTCGCCACTCGCTAGAGTCTCGTGCAAAATATATTTGTTCTAAAAATAGAATTTATTAATATTTAAATAGTTTCGAAATCTCGAGTGAACCACTCGCTCGCGGCTCGCTCGAAACGCGACGGTCATTTCTCGCGCATACTGTGTGTACGATCACTTCATAGGCGTGCATGCAATGAGCGTGCAGAAAATTACAAAATTTCTAAAACAATATTATGCGTGCGATCAACGAGCTAGTTGCGATGTAGTAATGTTAGGAGTATAATTATATTTTGATTTGTGACCGCTTTTAGATGGTTTAAATATTTAACCGAACAAATCGAGCTTGCAAAATCACGCGACGATGCTTCTGCGGCGAGCTCCGTGTCTGATGCTCCGTTGGCTCCGCCCGAGGACGCAGTTTCGCTAACCGGTTCAGCGGATACAAACGTAGATAATAAGACACGGGCCGATCAGAAAGTTCCACTTCCGCCAGGGAAAGACAGCGCAGCAAAGCAAGCCAACGGAAGTGGTAGTGGAAGCGATAGTGAACCAGGACCATCGAATGCCAAGTAAGCGAAACAGAGATAATGTACAATGCACTTTAATATAAATGTTGAATTGCGCACAAGAGATTATGTACAAAAGTATGCACAATTCCGTCCAACTGCGTCCGTTTTTTGTGCGCTTTCACTTTTGTTGAACTGTTCTGATGATTGTGCGATTTTTTGCGTTGTTCGAACTTCATTGCAGTACCATGATTTGACAGGTATAAGAGGTAAGCCTGTAATAGATGATTGCAGACTTTTAGTGAAAAATTTAATATTATGTTCATGGTGGTACCGTTATGATAAACTGGCTAGTCCAAAGTTGGGTTAGGCGGCATTTTCGGCTGCCCCCCCCCGGTAAAACGGAGGTAGCCCCTGGTTCCTACCCCCCGGCTAAAATTCGGCTTCCCGGCTCAAAGCCCCCTGCTCAGAAAATTTAACGTCCAAACGCGACAAAATCCTGCAAAAAAATTGGCCCTCCGGCAAAATCCGGCATCCCCCGGCAGGTGAGCCGGGGGGCCCCGGCTATAATTTCCAAGGTTTGGACTAGCCAGATAAAGAGGTTTATAGAACACCGTACATAGGATTTAGAAGCGCTGTAACTGTGATTATTTAAAATTATGTACAAACCAATGTAATTTTTGCATACAAATGTCTATTTCATTTCCACTTTCACTTGACAAAATGACATTTCGGACTATGGTATTTGAATAGGGGTCATTTCACGAAACCATGTACTTTTGAAACACCACTTTTTGAAGCCGAAATGAAACGTTTTCGAATGTACAGTGTCAAGACCCCTTCCCATGTAAAAAAACCCTGAATTTTTCGAATATCGATGTCTCTATGCAAAACGAGCTACCTGAAACCTGCTACAGGGGCTGGAAAGGGCCCCCCTGGGGGTCAAATTTTAATCGGAAATAAGTCATTATTCTGTAGGTTGACGGAGTGACACGCGAACCATGGTCTGTTTTTATGCAAGTCGGACCAAAATGGTCCTCGTCAAGCCATTTGGAGCACTTGCGACCTAAAATTGATCCTGCTAGGGCATTCTTGGGGTTAAAAATCGACTAATTTAGAACAAACCTGTCGCAGAAGTTTTTCTAGCGCAACGGAGACAGTACCTACTGATACCATTTTATGCTCACAAACCAACCATGAGTGGGGGATGACCGACAATAAATTTCAGGCAGGTCCTTAGGCCTTGTAAAAATTGGCCCCCGATATGTGTTAGTCGGGGGGGGCTACACCTCAGGTTGGGGGGTGCTACACCTCAGGTCGGGGGGCGCTACACCTCAGGTCGGGGGGGCTACAGCTTCCTACAACATGCAACGCGCGAAACTTTAGCTACTTCTATACATTCTAGATGTAAGCTGGTGTAAAACAAATACAGTTGATCTATGACTTGCTTACATTTAAGTGATGATACCAAGGACAATGCGTGTAATAGATGTGCGGGCAGGCAGAAGGATTCCCTAGCGGCCCAGTTAACAGCACGGCCCCATATCATAGTGCAATGATGATGAACTTATATACTAATATGATTCTTGCGACCTTCGATTACTTTTATTATACATGCGGTCGGGGGGGCTACATTTTTATTAAAAATTTTTAATAGATGGGTCGATTCTAGTGGGGCTTTACTATGTTTATATCCGGCCTATTGTAAGACTTTATGCTAAATTTAGCTTTTTTAAATTTAAGTTTGGTCAGGTCGGGGGGGGCTACATTTTGCATACCCCATTTTTGGCATTTTATGACCTTCGACCTCATAATGAAATAACACATGGACAGACGCTGATATTCTATTTTTCAATAACACCTGTACTGATTACGATTACCATTATATATATAGCATTTTTGGCGCTAGTGCACTTTGACGTTATTTACCAGCGTCTGAAAGCTGCCAGATTTGACCTTGGTCGGGGGTCTACATGTCACGAAAAAAATTTTCGGAAGCTTGACGTCAGCTTCAGTGTCGATGCTTTCTCCCAAGTTTTTCCGGAAAAATTAGCAAATACCTATGGATCACAGTGAAATGAAAAACACAGATATGTATCACGTGCTAACGATACGGCGAACGTTTATATTGGAACATGTGTTTTTGGCTTCATTTGGCCAACCCGGGTTGAGGGCCTCTGGCTCCTGCTATGTTTGGGGTACAGAGGTCCACCATACCTCATTATGACCGTCGGACAAGCTATTACTACACCTCACAGCGACATTAAATTTCTTTCGAAAAGACTGGTGGTATGGGCCAAAAAGTGCCAATGTACCCCACCCCCCCCCCCGACTAAAATGACATGTGACATGGTTTCGTGAAATGACCCATAGACAGACCTAAGGTGTACAGCAGCCGGTGATAGCATGATAATGTTGTTTTATTTATAGTTTTACGGTATGGTTATTATTAGTTTTAGAGAATCTATTGTAAGCGAAGATGATTCCCGCCGCCCGCTAAATCCTGTTCGTGTTGTCAATCAACCGGGTCTAATTAATCCTTGCGAAGTTTCCATTACACAGCCGACGGTTTACCAACACGCCAAGCCCATCCTAACGCCCATGGGTAAGAACCTACACATAGTTGTTTAAATTGTACGTAAGGGAATTTATTTTGTGACCTGATAACGAACCGTGACAGCCGCCCTAACAAGTGCGTCTAGAAGAGCAAAAAATCCTATTGGTGAGCAGACAGCTGTCGTTAAGCGACCGCAATAATAGTTGAACATACGGACAGAAAAGAAAACAGCGCCCTGGAAAAGTTGGTGGAAAATTTGAAGATATGTAGTTGTTGAACAGCTGCTACATAATAATAATTGTTCGCGAAGGGTTTGTGAAAAGTATGCTTTTACAGTACATATTTTGGCACAATTATTGACCACTGCTCGCTTGTTGTTTGCTAGCAACCTGTTCGTCGGAAAATATTTTGATTATTAAACTAAATTTATAGTTACGTTTTTGTTACGCGTTGCTCTCTCGGTCGTAAGGTGACGGTCATTTGTGGCGAGTGCTGAAATAACTAATTCTTTTAGATAATATCTACATCATTAGTCAAAATGACATTAATTTCGCATTTATAATATATTTTTGTGTCAAGCGAAGTACGATCGATTATTGAACATCTAATTATAAACTGAAAAGGAACGCATCTGTTTGCATTACGAGCCTTGGAAGCTGCAAGTCACGGTATCAAGCCCAGTGATAGATAGTCAAATAATGTCACAACAGTATACGTTCATAGAGTACATTTTTTAATTTTTATATAACCAATTTGAATAAAATAAAATAGTTTTTTTACAACGTTGTCGCTTTTTTGACTAATAATGTTGAGTAAAATAGAATAGTTTTTTACAGTGTTGTCGCTTTTTTGACCAATGATTTTGAGTAAGTTAAAAATGGTTTTCTACAGCGTTGTCGCTTTGTGACCAATAATGTTGAATAAAATGGAATAGTTTTCTACAGTGTTGTCGCTTTTTTCACCGACAATTTTGACTAAAACAATAATTAGTTTTCTACAATGTTGTCTTTTTTTGAGCATCAGGTAACATATTCATAGATGAAAATCCAAAGCGAACAGAAGTAATTTTGGTAGCATGGAGCTTACGGACCGAAATCAATAATATTATGCCTTTGTTAAAAAATGATTAGCAAAAATACCAGCGGTTTGCAAGTTTTTTGGGAAAAAAATGCTTTTAATACGAGCGGCATACAGCCTTTGTATATACGTAGCTGGTGTATTTTTTACCATTCACGTGCTGTGACGAGGCACAGGAAGCAAAGCTTTACCTACATAAGAATAGTAAAATTAAATTACGTATTTTTGTGTTTGCCTCATTTAAGGTTGAATTATTTATGGTTGCATTTAGTAACTCGCATCTACTAGTAATTCACAAAGCGAGTAAAAACGTAGCCAGTATGGCTAGTATGCGCTTTTTTACCAATTTGTCGTAACATATTCGTGTCCCTAAGCCCGCTTAAAGTCCCATTATGCAATTATGTACCAGGAATACTTCGATGACAGCGCTCCAGTCAATGTAGTCGTATAACAAAACCGTGGAACTCTATTTTTTCTGCTAACGACGAAAAAGACAAAAAAATCGAAATTTATGAATCACAAAATTAGGAAAAATTATAATTTGAACAGTGATTTTTACGTAATGTAGTAGGGCCCTTAAGAGTTTCTTTAACGAAAAAGACAAAAAATTCGAAATTTATGAATCACAAAATTAGGAAAAATTATAATTTGAACAGTGATTTTTACGTAATGTAGTAGGGCCCTTAAGAGTTTCTTTAACGAAAAAGACAAAAAATTCGAAATTTATGAATCACAAAATTAGGAAAAATTATCATTTGAACAGTGATTTTTACGTAATGTAGTAGGGCCCTTAAGAGTTTCTTTAACGAAAAAGACAAAAAATTCGAAATTTATGAATCACAAAATTAGGAAAAATTATAATTTGAAGAGTTATTTTTACGTAATGTAGTAGGGCCCTTAAGAGTTTCTTTGTGTGACACATACCATTCAAATCCAATTGCTCTTATAGCATGTAACAACCCCGAAACCCTTAGACACGCTCGACTGACCGACATATTGGAAAAGTGACGTAATTTCATTGTTTTATTTGTCGCCAAATTTTGTTCCAGCGTTGTCCCGAAGGGACAGCCAATGTGATGCTTATAACGCAGCCAGTATGGTTTTAAAACAGTAAAACCAATTATTGTTTAAGCAATTATTACCCTGTAATCCCATAGTTCACCCCAACAAGCAAAAACTTGCTTTGTGAAATAAGCTTTTGCTCACAGCTCGAAAACGGTAAATCTGACAAATATGCATAGCAGCAAAGTTGGATGTAGCTCTCGATGAATGATTCTATATAGTTATTTCCATTGCGAAGCCTCTATCTCGAAATATAGATCGCTAAACATACATAAATACCCGGATGGCCAATTTTCAAAAAATGTGATCCGTGACTACCGTGGAGTCCATTTTGACCCGGAAGACGTGATCGGCGGGTTTAGCGTCTAATCAAAGGTTGAGTTTGTTATTATAAAAATAAAATGAAAAATATGAAAGATAAAATAAAAATTATGATGATCGGTCCATCCGGTGATGAGTTATGATGTCCACAGACGGACACAAGAAAGAAATTTATACGCTATCAAAGCTAATGTATAGGTGGAAACTCCAGTTCCTTCGCACGCTACGTTTCGATAACTTCAGCTTGAATGTCATTTAGAATTCAGTTGCAAACGAATGGAGTCTTTGCTTCCGCTTCCCCTCGTAGTGTAAGTTAACTTGTGTCAGTACTACGCATAGAATTTAGAATAAAGGATGTTTATTTTTAAACATACGTTTGATAGTGTGGTTTAGCGACGAAAAAATGGGATTCACTATGTTAATCTGGCCTGTCCACAGCCATCCGAAAAGTGGGGGGGGGGGAACATCGGGGGGCCCCCATGTTCATTCTCGGGGGAAATTTCAAAGTGGGGGGTATAAATTTTGCTTAAAATTACAAAATATTTACATATTTTCATGCATTTTTACTACTGTGAACGTACTTTCAAGCTAAAAACAATATTTTAGCATTATAAATAGTGGTAATTAATGTTTAAAAAACAATTTGAAAATAAAGAACATAAATTTTCAGACATAAAAAATTTTTGGAATTAGTTGAACATGGGGGCTTCGGCCGGGTGGGGGGACAGACATGGGGAAAATCTCACGAACATAGGGGATTTGGAAAGTGGAGGGTCCCCCCACTGTGTACAAGCCAGTTAATTAAAGTGACAATAAATTTTTCTAAACTTTCATGCGCATACAGCTTGTTTATTCCATTGTGTCGTAATAATTGCTGAGATTATTGAGATATTTGACGACATTATTTCATTGTGGATAATTTATTTCAGAAAAACTAAAGCGCAACGATTCGACAATTGTGTCATGTTTGATCGAGTCGCATCGAATTCTGTCCGATCTCTATTCGTACGCCGATAAGGATTTGGAACAATTGACCGAGGTATTCACACGATATAGAATAGAAGATAAGAACCTTGTTGAGTTTCGAGCAGAGTAAAACTACGAACATAATAAAATTATTACAGCATATCCAGGATATTTTGTATCCATTTTAGCGAGCGTTTTTTGACAGCGATTTTGCTATGGGCAAAGTAAAAGCGAGTGAAGAATATTTTGTATTACAACTGGACCGTACTGTTGCCAAAGTTAAGCAAAAGCCAATCCTGTGCCGTGATTAAGTCGCTGAAGAGTAGCTACAAACAGTCTAAACAAACGTATAAATCTACAATTTAATTTATAAAAACTTTATAATAGTTTTTGGTTTTCAATTATTGTGAATATTATTTTTATTAGAGCGGACTTTAAGCGATGCAAAGTTAGTACCGATCGACACAATTATGATCGTGCACCCAGGGCTTTAGCTATGATTGCGGTTCGTTAGTCGTATTACGTTATAATAGTTCGACTACATTCAGTACATTCTTTGTTTGGATGCTGTGGTGGGGTCCATATTTTACCTAAATTGTTGCTATATTTTTGATGCAAAAAATAATGGGTATGTTGGCTTTATCTGTAACAACAACGTAATTCCGGATATTTTTATACAGTCGCTAAGTGCTCAAAAGACGGACGCAGACTTGCCCATGTCCGAGAGGAATTGACTTTGTGCGCGTATGAATGAATTTGGGTCCGTCCCCGTCCGAACGAAATTTGGATCGTCCACGCACGAAAAAAAAATTTGGTACGTCCTCGTCAGGACGAAATTAGGTCCATCTACGTCCGGACGAAATTGGGGTTGTCGGCGTCTGGATGAAATTGCGTCCGTCCGAAACCGAACGAAATTGGTTCCCGTCCGCTTCCGTACAAAATTGGATCCGTCCTCCGGACGAAATTGAATCCGTCCTCCGGACGAAATTGAATCCGTAAACGTCTGGTCGAAATTG
The DNA here is from genome assembly GCA_030248225.1 of Trileptium ribeirensis. Taxonomy (NCBI): domain Eukaryota; kingdom Metazoa; phylum Nematoda; class Enoplea; order Enoplida; family Thoracostomopsidae; genus Trileptium; species Trileptium ribeirensis. The sequence goes on along the minus strand of JASANE010013359.1, from coordinate 30,252 downwards.
GGTCCGTCCAGCGTCCGAACGAAATTGGGTCCGCCCGCGTCCGGGCCAAATTAGTTCCGTCCGGTTCCGGAAGAAATTGGGTCCGTCTGCGTCTGGCAATTGGGTCCATCCACTCCGCATGAAATTACGTTTCTCCGCGTCGTTGGAAGGTCAAACAAAACTTGATCCGTCTGCGTCCAGACAAAAGTTGGTCCTTTCGCGTCCAGACAAAATTGGGGTGTCCGCGTCCAGACGAAATTGTGTCCGTGCGCGTTGAGACAAATTTTGTCCGTCCGTGTCTGGATAAAATTGCGTCCGTCCGAGAATCGAACGAAATTGGGTCCTTCCGTTTCCGTACAAAATTGGATCCGTCCTCCGGACGAAATTGGATCCGTAAACGTCTGGTCGAAATTGGGTCCGTCCGTGTCTGAACGAAATTGGATCCGTCCGTGTCCGAACGAAATTGGGTCCGTCCGCGTCTGAACGAAATTGGGTCCGTCCGCGTCTGAACGAAATTGGGTCCGTCCGCGTCTGAACGAATTTGGGTCCGTCCGCGTCTGAGCGAAATTGGTTCCGTCGGATTCCGTACGAAATTGAATCCGTCGCGTCTAGAAATTGGGTCCATCCGCTCCGGACGAAATTACGTGTCTCCGCGTCTTTGGAAGGTCAAACAAAATTTGGACCGTCTGCGTCCAGACAAAATTGGGTCCGTCCTCGTCCAGACGAAATTGGGGCGTCCGAGTCCAGGCAAAATTGAGTCGTATGTGTACAGGCGAAATTGGTCCGTGCGCGTCCAGACGAAATTGGTCCGTGCGCGTCCAGACGAAATTTCGTCCGTCCGCGTCCTGACGAAATTAAGTCCGTCTGGGTCTGGACGAAATTGGGTCCGTCCTCGTCCGGACGAAATGGAGTCCGTCCCCGTCCCTTCGAAATTGGTTCCGTCCACGACCTTGGCAAAATCGGGTCTGTCCACGTATAGAATAAATTACGTACGCTCGCATCCGGACGTAATTGGGTTCTTCCACGTCCAGGTTAAATTAAGCTTGTCCACGTCCAGACAAAATGGAGTGCGTCCGCGTCCTTACGAAATTGGGTCCGTCCACGTCTGCTCGAAATTTGATTGGTCCACGTCCGGTCGAAATAGGGTCCGGTCGCGTACGGGCGAAATTGGGACCGTCCGCGTCCGTACGAAATTGCGTTCCTCTGCCACCAAAATTGCCTTAATCCGCGTCCAGATGAAAATTTTGTCCATCCGCGTCCAGATAAAATTTTGTCCATCCGCGTCCAGATAAAATTTTGTCCATCCGCGTCCCAAATAAATAATTGCTTCCGCCTGTGTCCAGATGCAATTTCGTTTGTCCGCCACTTCGTATGTCGGCGTCTACACCCATCTGCGTTTACGCTTTCTTTTGTCCGTGACTGTTAGTTGGTTGCGATTTTTCTTTAGTTACATGGTTAATTTTAATTTGATCGCCAAAAATAATATGTGTAAAAATAGTTTATTCAATCTTTGTCGAAGATGTTGGTCGAGTTCTCAACGAAATTGCGGTACTAAGCGTTGCAAATTGAATGAAAAAAGTATAAGTAAACCAGGTTTTTGTGAACATTAGATTATGGTAAAACTTGAGTAATGGTAAACCCGTATGTTGCTGTCCTGTCCACAGCCCTCGGAAAAGTGGGGGGAAACTTCGGGGGCCCATTTTCATTCTCGGGAGAAAATTAAAAGTGGGGGAGATAAATTTTGCTTAAAAATACTAAATATTTCCATATTTTCATGCGTTCATGTAAATGTATTTTCAAGCTAAAAACGATATTTTAGCACTATAAAAAATAGTGCTAATTAATGTTTAATACAAACAAGGACAGCCTGGCATTTTCTTTTATTTAACACAAAACACCAAGGTCGCCGAAATCCCATCTACCGTCAAAACTGTTGGACTTCAGTGATAAGTGAAAGGAGAAACAAAAGAACAATAGCAAGCAAAGCCAGAAACAGATTCCTCATTTCTAGCTATCTAAAATTTACCGTAATACTAATCGCCGCAAGATAATGCAGAAACGAATAGAAATTCGTTTGGACCGTCGGCGTCGCAAACTTCAGCTTGGACAAAGCCAACAATACTAAAACGCACAACTATACGACAGTATATTTGCGGAAAAAGGGCATAATGGGTTATGTTTCTTAGATGTGGATTCGGTACAAAAATCGCGTTTTGCTTGAATGTAGTGCCCTAAAAGCCCAAGAGTAGTTTATTTAGCACAATCATACATAATATTATATAATGTGCTTTACCTGTTTAGGCTACGTCCGATTTAAAATGTGGCAAAGAACCTCGAGAATTAGTCTTGTCGTCGGTCGTGCATAGTAAGTGATTTCCGTGGTTTCATTACATCTGTTGGTATAGTTTTTTTTATTTTCTGTATCGAAGCTAATTGCATCGACAGAAAGGTACGGTCTGGTAAATAAGTATCGGACTACTGTTTCTCAACACACTTCTGAGATACATAACATGACAGTATGGTCAGAAAATTGCACGCATCCTGGTCATCGCTTTAATGCATAACGGCATCCGCCAATTTCTATATACTACGCTGACATTTCACGACGAGCTTACATATAATCTCTGTCTATTTTGATGTTTGAACACATAATCACCTACAATTTTCAATATGTTTGCCGCTAGGCCAAATATTTCACTACAGGCTGCTATTACCGGTTGTTTTCTTCAGTATGTATACAGTTACAATCAGAATTAAGTGCTCAAAAATCGATCGAACCTTCGTTAAATTCCGATCGTTTGCGTTTAAACGAAAATCAAGTAATTTGACGAATTTCGATTGCGTCAAAATAAAAAAATAATTTTCTAATAAAAAATGTTAGTTTGCGCTTAATTTAACGAATTTCGTTTAAAAGAAGATCGATCGATTGCGTTTTCGTTCGATAAGCACTTACAGTACCCGCCAAAAATGGCTGTCCCTTGCTCGCGACTCGCTCGAAATAAATTTTGTTCTAAAAATAGAATTTTCTATTAGTTTAAATAGTTTCGAAGTCTCGAGCGAGCCACTCGGCTCGAAATGCGACGGCCATTTTTGGCGAGTACTGTAATTCTGATTGTAACTGTACAATCTATAGTAGTTCCTTATTAATATATTACGATAGTAGACACTGGACACATCACAAGTGATATTTTTACTGTTTATCGATGCTGCTGGACATACCAGTTAAACATATAAATAATGGAAACACATTCTATTCTTATAATTTTGCATTAAAATTTCGCTGCTACTCCTTTACCATGTTAGCATTTATATAAATATAAGTAGTATCATCACGCCTAATAATATGAGAAGTGCACAAGGGACGAGTATGCCACTTCCCAGCGGGACACCATTATTAGTTTTGAGGAGGGTATGTCAGACCTCCAGTTTTAGGAGGTCAGACGAACGACCGGTCACAAATTGTTAGTCCGACCCATCTTGCTAAAACATAGCTGGGGGTATGTGCTTGATGGCCCACACCCAGAAATGATGGAGGGGTACGGTAGAGTTAACGCCCGTTGTAGCATCAAACAAGGTTTGACATTAAAGTGCTGAGTAGTGATATATAGTACTCGCCAGAAATGAGTGTCACCTTTCCAACGAACGAACATTGAACAGAAATCGAACGAAATTTATTTATTCTGGAGCAACATTCGAACAGCTCTCGTACAAATTTAAATAATTTTTCGAACGTGGCTCGAACAAAATTTTGCATTTATCGAACGAACATCGAACAAATTTCGAACGAACAGCACTCATTTTTGGCGAGTACTGCACTCTTTACTTATGCCCTCTTGGTAATATTTTATGACGTATAACGTCGTTATATTCAGTGGGTCGCGAACATCGCGTTCGGGTCATGTTCCGATCTTCTCACTAGCACACAGTATTAAAATCTACGATTTTTGTGATATAATTTAAGTCAAATATAATATGCGCCACAATTGACTGCTGCTCCTTCGTTGTTGGGTTGCGACTTGCTCATGGGAAAACAAAATTCTATTTTGAAATCTTATAATTTGCTTGCTCGCTAGTAAGGCGACAGTCAATATGTGACGAGAACTGTTGTAGCTTATTACACAACAAGAACCATGGTAATAAGTGTGCTTTTCATATTTTAGCAAATCGTCTTTTGGAAGCAATAAACGAGTCGCTTCGTTCACGTCCAGAAGACAAAGGTATGTTTCTTATTGCTTAGTTTTTCTAACTTTCAAAACGGGAATCTTATTCTGTCTTTTAACAGTGTAAAGATGTTTCACACGTTCAATATTATTTGAGCTCAATAGATCAACAGTTGACTGCTAGTTTGCAACAAAAAAATGTAGCAAATAACTAGGCTTCAAAATAGATGCTCAAATTATTTTGAGCTCAAAATTTTCCAGCGTATGTTGTTTTTTCCTGATTGTCAAAACAAATACGCTGCAAAAGTTTAAACGGTGTTCACACGTTCAAATTAACCAAAAAATGTAAAAACATTCTTTCAAATTTTGATTTTAGAGTTTGAGCTCAAATTTTTAGCAAAAAAGATTAATGTGAACGCATCTTAAATTATAGTAGTCTTCCTCAATTCGTTATAAACAGTTAATGGCATCTACTTCAAAACTATATGTAAACTATGATATACAAAAGACATATGTCCTCAAAGAACACCAGGAGTTTGATTTGAAACATTTTTGTCGCCATTGTCTGTGAACCAAATGAAATTGAATTAAAATGCACTTTAATGATCACGGTAATCGTTGAGCAACGCGTTTTATTTTCACAGGGTTTAAATCGTGTAATGCCCGTAACTGACCTTATTTTGGCACACCAAACGGAAACAAGCTAATTGCAAACTATGTATCTTTATTAGCACGTCTTGCAACTAGTTCCAATTTTATTTATTCAACCAACGTGAATTAGAATTAGGTTCAGCTTTTAGCTGTATTTAAGATCTGGCTGTATTATACTTATCTTCCATACCCAGCTGAAAATAATAGATTTTTGTTTGAATAGGAAGTCAGAACCTCTGATTTGAAACCCATTACGGATACAAATAATGCAGTTTTGTGGTATTACGGAGATCATTCGATACTAGGAAAAACTGAATTGTGCCAAAACCCATGGTAATAAAGTCGTTTAAGCTAAATTGTTGTCTTACTTCGACTGCAATATAGCTTCACGAGATTACAGAAAATTGTTTTTATGCAAATCGAAGTTTAACGCTTTCTTGTATGGCTTTATATAACATCATAGGATCTCAGTGCATGAGTTATTTTCGTAATACCTAATGGTCACAGCACGAATACATGTATTTTTGTGCTTTCGTATTTTAGACATTACAACACTTCCATCGATACCGTCCGTTTCATCCACTCGATTAACGTATATCGCAGCGCCGTTGATGAAATGTCTTACTCAGCTGTTGGTAAGTATTGAACTAGCCTGAAATGCAAAAAAAATGATTATTCGTTCGAGTAGTTTTGAATTATTGATAATTGAAAGTTTTGTAGCGGTGTTGCGTTGTACACCTATGCAGATGTGTACAGTACTCGCCAGAAATGAGTGTCACATTTCGAACGAGCATCGAACAAAATTTATTCATTCTCGAACGCTTTTCGATCAGCTTTGGAACAAATTTAAAAAAAGTGCGTCAAAACTTCGAACACGTGTCGAACAAAATTCGAACACATTTCGAACAACATTTTGAATTTGTCGAGCGAACAGTACTCATTTCTATCGAGTACTGTATGCGTTGTACACCTATGCAGATGTGTACAGTACTCGCCAGAAATGAGTGTCACATTTCGAACGAGCATCGAACAAAATTTATTCATTCTCGAACGCTTTTCGATCAGCTTTGGAACAAATTTAAAAAAAGTGCGTCAAAACTTCGAACACGTGTCGAACAAAATTCGAACACATTTCGAACAACATTTTGAATTTGTCGAGCGAACAGCACTCATTTCTATCGAGTACTGTATGTGCACTGCTCCAGTGATTTCTTACTTAAATTGTCACAAAACGGAAGGCGAATTGGATACTTTGATTTTAACAACATGAGAATATCCAATGTTTTTAGGTTATAACACCAGATGCTTCAGATCGAAAAATGCAGAATCATCTCAACGTTACCTACAAACGTGCCATTATGCAATTTTGTCGGAGCACTGGCTTTTCCACGGAACGGGCGTCGGATCTCGGTCTCCGCTAAGTGCTGCCCCCAGTTCAGTTTACCGGCTATTTTTTTTTGCTTCACCCTGTTCAGGTCCCAGGTCCCCGAGGTATTTTTTGCACGACTAAAAATAGGGAAATTATTCTCTGCGATGTAAAAAATATGCCTGCTTTTTCTTATCGAGCTCCAAAAAATCCATAAATTTTTGTCTTGTGAGATTAGAAAACATTTAAAATTGCTGTCAGTCCGTATAATGGTTTCACTATAATTATAATCTGCATATTAGTATTGTGTATTTACTGTGAATCAACTGCTTATGCTATTTTCAGTATTTTTTGCACGACTAAAAATAGGGAAATTATTCTCTGCGATGTAAAAAATATGCCTGTTTTTTCTTATCGAAAAAATCCATAAATTTTTGTCTTGTGAGATTAGAAAACATTTAAAATTGCTGTCAGTCCGTATAATGGTTTCACTATGATTATAATCTGCATATTAGTATTGTGTATTTACTGTGAATCAACTGCTTATGCTATTTTCATGTTTTTCAGCCACCCAAATTCAGCTAGTGCTTACTCCTATTCGACCAAGGGGAAACCGAATTCCATTAATTTTGGAGGCAGTTTGGGAAAGACCCGTTTTCGAGCTATGAGCTAAGTTTTAAAAATACCCCAAAAAGTGAAAAATTTTGACAAAGTAAGTTTTTGCTTGTTGAGGGTAAGCGATGGGTTTTTTCTGGTTATTTAACCCTTTAAATACGTTGGCTGGACTGTTTTACCTCGTCATTTGGTATGCTATTAACGGTGCGAGGCGTGCTAGACTTTAATTTATTAATTTTGGCACAAAAATAGTCATATTTTTCACTTTTTAAATATTTAAATGTATGTAGGTAATTTCAGAACTATAGGTTTACCAGTTTGCTGAATACGATAAAAGTAATTGTATTAGCGTGATGTATATCAATTGAAACAATAGTGATAACGTAAAAGTCACCTTTCAACTAATATTTTTTAAATATGATTTATAAACATCAGAAGTTTTCTTTTTGTTCATTGAAAAAAGAAATAAAAGAACCTGCGTTTTTTTGAAACGGAGCTAGCGAAGTGAGCGGAGCTTCCACTGGGAAAAGTCATGAAGTTTTTTTTTGCCTGTTTCGGTCATCCACAACTGATTGAGCGGGGCGAGGCGAAGCTGAGCGAAGCGTTTTTATTTTCTGTCTTTGACCAAAAAAGTCGATGTCCGTCCGTTCGTTCGTTCGGTCCGACGGATCTCAAGAACCACTGAACCGATTTTAAAAAAAACTTATTTTTGAAAGCCTATCATGTCAGAGTGTGCACCTTATATTTGAGATTAAAAAATTTTGAGTGGTTAATTAGTAATTAGCTAATTATTAGTTAAGCTTATGCAGCTAAAATAGAGAATTTTGCAATATTTGTGTTATGTATTGAAATAGAATTGTTTCGATCAAACCATTATAGGGTTTTTTGGGTCGAAGAATTCAAATATAATATTTTTACCAATGATAAAGCCCTATGCCCTATGCAATGTAGTTATTTGAAGAACATAAAATTGAGTACATTCGTAATGCCACAGCCCAAGCTCCGCTCACAAATGTAGTTCCACTACCGACTAGTCTTCGGATGTCGACAACAATTATTTATTCGGAAGCAAAGTGCAGGTGACTGTGTCCTTTAGTTGAAGGCGAACAGCTACTACCTCAGTATCAAAATGCCAAAAACAGGTTTTTAAGGGTGCTTAGCCAAATTTGGCCATACTGGTTTCAGTCATTCACATCGCATATGTCGCGATACAGGCTTGGCATCAAAAACCGATAGAGCCGAACTTGACTATATTATTCCTTTTCATGGTGTTTCAAGAGTTTTACAGTCGACGAACCCGATTTCCAAAATGTAGTGATTTTCATTTGTTTGGTTATGTATTGCGTGTAGGACATCAGGAATGGTCTATATAGAGGATTTTTTGAAGACTCCGGGGTTTCCGTATAGGGGGGGCCGGGGTCAATTTGACCCCTATTTACGATCCCCCCCCCCATTTTGGTTGTCCCCCCCGAGCTTGTGACCCCTATTTTGAAGTTGCCGCGACCCCGAGTTTTTTGACCCCTATTTTTGCCAAATTTGGCCCGACAATTATTTTACAACTTTTGCCTGAAAACAGCGTAAAATGCGTAGCAAATGTATTTGTAGTATTGGCGTATTCGCCTAATAAACTGTAAAATATGGCGTATTCGCCAAATTAATTTAAAAATATACGGCGTAGTCCAATAATTCGCCTATTACATTGGATCTGAAACATAAAATATACAACGCAGTATACCGGTACTTCAAACTCTCTGTTGTGTACCTGACCTAAAACCGACAAAACTTACGTACGAGGAGTTTTGGGACTTGCCTGAAATTAATGCAAAACCGTGTATATGTATACGAGAGAAAACGCAAGCCAAAATTTCGTCAATCCCTATTTGACCCCTATTGGACCCTCCCCCCCCCCCGAGCTCGGGGTCAAGCTTGACCCCGAGGTCGTGACCCCTATTTCTCAGGCCCCAAAAAAACCCCGGAGACTTAATACAATTATTTGATTGAGAGGTCAAGTGGGTATTTCATGTCTTTTCATGGGTTTGCAGTGGGTTTAGGGTCACTGAAACCGATGTCGATAATATTATAGTCTGTCTTATTGTTTGCATACGTATTATATGCGCAGCATCAAGAATCTATACAATATAAGGTTGATCGGAAGGCTGAATACGGTGATTTGGTTGTCTAGAGTCTAGGACGAGTATCTCACTCCTCTCCAGACGTTTTCTTACTTGGTTTAGGGTCAATGAACTCGATTTCCAGAATAATCGGTCTTCAGTATATAGTTTGGTGGTTATGTAGTATCAAAAATAGTCTATATATAGGTTGTTTGGCATGATGAATACGGTGGTTGAGTTATCTAGAGGCCAGCGAGTATATTTCATGCCTTTTCAAAGGCATTGTCTGCATTTTGGGTCAATGAACCCGTTTTCAAGAATATCGCGTGTCTTCAGTTGTAGCTTGGCTATGTACTACGTCCAGGACATCAAGAATATGTCTATATAGATTTTTTAGGTATGCTGAATACGATGGTGTGGTTAAGACCACAAAAAGTACTTCATGCGTTGTCAGTTGTTCTAGATCTGCTTAGGGTCCACGAGGTTTTTAGCTTTTTCGATTGGTTCTAGGGTGGTATGTAGGTACATCAAACACCCAAAATAATAATTTATAAATGAAACCACGCTCGCTCCGTTTCACCCTCGTTTGCGATATACTAGTGATGTGTGATAAAAATAACCGTAGTGTTGTCATTAAAGTATTACCAAAGTATCATAGCTATAATGGGACTTTAAAAGGTTCAGGGATATGAATTTAGAATGTCAACACGGCTATTTAGCGCAGAAGAGCCATGTATTCTGCATTTACCTTTGCACGCGAGATATGTACTACTCAGGGAATAACCGGAACCGAACCGTCCATTTGAACCGGATCCGGAACCGGAACCTGGTATTCGAAACTTGCATATTGTAAAACAGATGAAGGAAGATATGCAGGTAGAGTGGATTTAAAATGTACTAAAAATAACTTTTACATTAAACTTAATGTATTGCGATGGTATTATTGCCTTTCTGGAACTTTAAAACACTGAGGAAGTGAATAATGTATAATTATCGAGCAATATTCCAATTTTTGGGCCCACAGAGCAAAAAATGCCTTTCACTATACACCAATGCGACTATTGTGTCAAACTGAGATGGCATGGAGCGTTGAACAAACTTTTTCTTTGTCTCCAGTCGCCTCCCTTTACTACATATACTTTTGTTTTGTACATGTTATTATGTAGGAAACTTGAAATTATTGGTTTATACGGTTCTAAGAGAAAATAATAGGAATATACATGCTATAATTTTCTGATCAGTGGTTACAGACACTGTTTAGGCTGGCGTTGGGCAACCAGTGCCCGTTAGTTAGATGATAATGACTAACTTTTTAATCAGAATGCTATAATGAGACAAACTATGATATTGCTCGCACAGTTTCAATAAATACAGTTCATTGCCAAGAACTCAGTTTCTGGCTGCGTTGTAGATAACGTTACATTATTTCAATGTAGACAGATTTACAAAGTTTATGGCTGACGCAATTTATGTTGGCCAAGCTTACGCTAAGTATTTCTACGTTATCCATATTCTGTTACCGAGTGGAACCGGATTAATTCGAACATAGCCGCAGACTTCTGAATGTGTAAAAAAGCTTCTACAAGCATCGATCTGGGTTTGTTTTGTTAAAAAATTCCTGCAGCTTAAGATGAAAAATTCCTTGTGAAATTATGTGCCCTAATTAAGTTTCACACGGCAAATTGCTTAATTAATCTTTTGTTTTGCTTGGTTGTATTGGAAGTTGATCATTTTATATATATTACAGTACTCGCCAAAAATGACCGTCGCATTTCGAGCGAGCGAGTTCGAGCGAGTCGCGAGCGAGTCTCGAGCGAGTGGCTCGCTCGAGATTTCGCAACTATTTAAATTAATAGAAAATTCTCTTTTTAGAACAAATTTATTTCGAGCGAGTCTCGAGCGAGTCGCGAGCGAGTGTCGAGCGAGTCGCGAGCGAGCGACAGTCATTTTTGGCGGGTACTGTACATATGCTTGGACCACAGGAGCAAAAATGCGGATAATTTCTAACGAAATTTTTTATACTGGAATTCCGGTTCCGGTATGATTTTTGCCCTTTGCCGGAACCGCAACCGGAACACGATTTTCGCCGGAACCGGAATTCCGTTACTCCCCGGTACTACTAATAGATTTTTTTATAGACCTGTATATAGACCAGTCTTGATGCCCTGCAAGCAATACATAACCAAACAAATGAAAATAGATTACGTTTCGAAAATAGGGTCCGTCGGCCGTAAAACCCTCAAAACCCTATGCAAAGGTATAGTATAGTCAGGGTAGATTCTATATAGTAAACCCATCGTATCCAGTGTGCTTAATAACCTAATAGGCACTCATTGTAAGGTGAAACATGCAATAACATGCCGCAAATTGAAAAATCGCTATTTGCCGCAAAGGTCGGCGAACCATATTCGGATCCACACCGGTCCAAAGATTGGACCCACAAAAAAGTCGTGGTCAGCAAAGTTGTTCAATCTCAATGGCCTGATTCGGTGGTCTCCATTTTTCGATGCGAAGCCTGTATAGCGAGATATGGGCTTCAAAACAACAAAACGGTACACGGATAGCCAGATTATCTGGCAAAGAACCTTTAAGAAAACTGTTTTTACCATTGTGACCCCGAAGTTGAGTTCGCAGCTATTTGCATTTAACTAAAGGGCACATCCTAGTCACGTTTGCTATCGAACAATGAATATTATGTGGCAATCTGTTCATCTGAAAATGAGTTATGAATGACAGAAACAGACAGAAAAGAAATTTTAACTTTTACCCCTAGTGGTTGCTCCGTCTGTTCCCTTCGCTCGGTCCATTTAAATTAGTAATCATAGCAGTTTTCTGGCTTCACTGAGGGGGGTGGTGCTGGCATTCGTCAATGCAATGCAAAAATGAATGCCTCCAAGTGGGGCCCGCGTGCAAAACTTTGGCTCCCCCTAGCAAAATTTATGGCTGGCTTCCGCTCCCGGTGAAAACATTGTCACTCAAATGAAAAAAAATTTGACAAAATGTTTACAAAAATTTCTTTCGGATGTTAAAAATTTGATTAATAGTAAAAAAGCCTAGTCGCGACCGGTTCGAGCCAGGGAGGTCCCCAATTAATGCCCCTGGCAAAATCCGGCGCTCCCGGCTACAAACTCAAAAACAATGGCAAAATTTCCAGGGACTGGAGAAGCCAGGATTTCTGCTTTTGAACGAGTTTGCGTTAGGAACTGAGTGTTGTTAATAATCTTTATATGCTTTTAAAACATCACAGCGCACATTATTTTCCACGAAGAGGTTTCACGTAAGATGTTCAAAATTGGGGGCCAGACTCGAATTCATTCAAATAAATTCGAATATATTATTAATTTAGCAATCGATCCAACAGCAAGAAGACGATTTGAATCGATTACGCGAAGAATTGACGTCGCTGAGAAGCCCACAAGGTTAGACAGCGTGTTCTCGTGCTATCGGAACGAAATACGTAGAACTTTGTGACTTCAACTAATTTAAACTACTATATTTCTTGGCTTGACAATAAATTTTAAAACTTGTTTCTCACTTTGGTGTCGTTTTATAGCCTATTATTTTTGAATAAAGCTAAACCGACCGACCGTGGAATATATTTCTTTTCATGGTTTTACCAATGAGAAGACGTTGTAACTTCACAGCTGCTTTGCAGTAGCAGAATTTGGCTCTAGGCTTGAACCGATTATGCTGATTTTGATGAGGCTTTGCTAGGCTAGCATTTTTATTTCATTCTTGATTCATTCATGAATAATCATACATGGGCGAGGTCCGAAGTCTCAGGGTCATAGCAGGTGCGAAGTGTGTGGTCATTGCCATTGGGAGATCAAGCAATCGGCGGTCGGCGTGAGGAAATAATTTGTGGAACTCAAATTTTCAAAATTTTTTGGCACTGACATTTTTCCAATTTTTCCTTACCTTTCGCTAATTTTCCCTCGGTTTTTCACAATTTCGCCCAATTTTTGCTCATTTTGCCCAATTTTGTGCCAAAATTTTCCGCACACCGTTGGCGGGGGGCTGTTCGAGCCCTATATATCTGTTTAAGAGTATGTATATTGACAATGTGACGCTTGCTACTCTGTACGCCTTTGGATTAAACATCATACCGTTTTTTTGTTTCAGGCATCGACATTCCATTTGATCGTCAAGCCTCCGAACCGATAGCGAGCACATCGGCAAGTGGCCCTGGATTAGTTACTCGTTCGTCGAGTAGTACCAGGGAAGGCGTGGCTGAAACGCGTCGCCAACAGCGCTCATCACTTAATACGGTTCCTTCCGACGTAGACGGTCATGGCACGAACGAACAGGGTAATAATATGGCAACGACCGGTATCGCTGTGCGTATGATTGCTTCAGATCCGTGTAGCCAGGGAACTACAAATTCTGTAGACGTTGAAGACAATACGGGTTGTTGTCGGCCAACACCAGACAGAGCGCCGTCGCCAGATTTCCATATCACGACAGGTGCTGATTATGTTGCTCGAGCCGCAAGGTATAGCGGTGGGAGCAATATGACAACCATGGTGAATACTAGTTCTACTGTTACCGATAGTCATAGTAGGTGCCATGATTATGCGAATCCAATGAGCGAAAGTTGTAGCACCGGTGGCCCGATACCAACCACAACTCTAACAGCTTCGTCCGAAACCTTAGTTGCCGGTGCGTCATGCTCGCCTACGCCGACAATGTCACGAAGTCCTGTTTACGACGAAAAAGAAACATCGGCGACAAATAAAGCAGAGGAAAGCGAACGAACATCATTGACCTTGACGAAAACGGGTGGCAGCGACATTCCGATGTGTAAAGATACTCCAAAAACAGGCGCCGCCACCGTCATAATTTCAACAACAACAGCTACTACTACCACTACTACTGAGAGTCCTGCAGTTCTGTCAAAGACAGTGCCCGCTGGGAAATCCACGACCACCCAGCCGGGAACGATGGCAACAAAATCGGCAACGGTAGGGGTAGCAGTTCAGTCGGACTCGGCTGGACAAATAGTATCGAATAACAACGGCAAGAAAAGCGACGACCGTCGACGAGCCAAACGCAGCCGCAACGTTGCCCTGGTTGGTCCTAGCGATCCACGTGTGGACACACCGTCGCCTCCAGCTGCTACAACTGCTGTACGTGGCATGAGCGCAGATGCCCCGTCGACGCTGAGTGCGACTGATTCAAGCCACCGCACCAATGGAGCCACATCGTCATCGTCGTCGTCGTCTTCGGTTTCGTCACCGATCACAGCAACTACATCTCCCAAAGAACGCATAACAAAATCCACACCACCGTAACCAGGGTTCGCGGGTACAAGATAGGTGAACGATTACGAGGCGATGGGATGAGCTTACGTAAACAGGTTTGCAAAGCACACTAAAGACGTATATATTTAATTTTTTCTCTTCGTGGATGATTGCATTCATTCGATGACAGTTGTTGTTGCAATGTCTGGAAGCTCAGATGCTTCTTTTTTGCTGTTTGATGGATTTATTATTGAGTAATATGGACCCAAACTTTGGATCCGGGCCGGCCGATGAACAAAAATATAACGTAGCTATACTAAATTATCGGTGATAATTTGTGTGAAAGTTTGAAATTATATTATTTTTTGACGATGGCGTGGCTATAAAATTGCGCTGATTGTACTATAATACGCATAATGTCATGCCGTAACACACGATTTATGTACCTTTATACAAAACATGTAAACATATATTATGCCAGTATATGCAAACACACATTTTGTTATTATATTATGTATATTACATAGATCTATATATTATTATATAATGTAATATGCATACGCATAGCCATGCACCTAGGCAAATTGGTGCGAGGGGGGAGGGGCGGAGCGGAACCCCCTGCCTAAGAATGTGGTCCCCATCTTCCTGAGAAACCAGTTGAAAGATATCAATCCCATATTAGTAAATTGAGGAGTGGATTTTTCATTTTGTAACCAACAACTGTAACTAGGATAATAATTATTAAATGTATTTGTTTACTCTTATCGGGTTGTCGTAATACAAATATTTTCTCTAATTTTTGACTTTTGCAAGGGCTTTGTGAACATGTTATAAACAAACAAAAAAATTTTCACCCCTTGAAATTGTTTGCCCACCCCTCCTGAATTTGGCTTCAAATTTGTTTGCCCACCCCTCCTGAATTTGGCTTGCTCCCCTAAAATAGAAGTCTGGCTACGTGCCTGAAACTATCTGATACTGGACCAATCGAACATATTTATTTGTATAGTAAAAAATATCAATCGCATATTCTTAAACTGCAGTTTTGAGTCTTGCAAAGGTTGTATAGATTTCGATTAAAGGAAAATTATTTTTATAACGTCAGAATTTTAACTGGGATGTTTAAAAAAATGGACTTCGCCGTGAGGTGTTTTGTAAATGCGGTGGCCAACAATAATTGCGTATCGTTATCGATTTTAATGCACCAACGCCCCAACGGCATTTGGGGAAAAATTTGGCCTTTTAAAAACGAAATTTAACAGATCACGCGCAACGCAGAAGTGTTTTTAAATTATTTTTTCGAAAAGATCCAAGCTATTATATATATTCGTACATATACATATATAGACTATATAAACATATACATGTATAAAACATATTAATTCTACATAAATGTAACTGTACATTCAAGCTTACTGGTGATTTTCGAGTGTGTTTCTATGATCCGGCTGCTAAATTTGAATCTCCTGTGTGTTCCTTGTCTCTTTTTGTATGAATTATGAATTATGCCTGCACAATCTCTGCCAGCAACGACTCTGGGGGTGTGGTGAGGAGGGGGGGCTCGAGACATAGTGAGATAATTATAAGACACCGTATGACTCACGAACAATAAAACTATTTTTATCGCGAGCACAATTTCAAACACCATTAAAAATTTATTTAAAATTTTATAGCCTTCGTATTATTTGGACTTTTTGCCATTTACACATCTGACGCCATTCGAAGGGCAATATCGAACACTGTTCGAACAAAACATATATATCTGGCATATATTGAACATATCATCGAACGAACATATTCGAAGATATATCGAACGAACATCAGTCATATCTGGCAGGGATTCTAGAACTACAATGTGTCTATAATTGGGAAAGTTTGTTTTAGGCGCGCGCGTCATTTTTCTTTTGTCTTTCTGGTCAAAATTAAGTGCCGAACCACGCAATAGCTGGCGTTCACAATGTTGCCGTAGGTATTCACTGTTTTGTCTACGAGCTAAGTGATGTATATACCATCGCAATTTGCGCTCTCCTTTCGAATATGCATCCGCTTTCAACAAATTACATACCAAAATCAGACATCTGTACTCGCTGGCTGTGAGTGTGTAATAACTAATATACGCTCAAAGAATATTTTTCAAGTGATAAAAAATGCGTTTTAACTGAATGCGGCCGATAAATAGCAATGGTAAAATCGTAAAATAGTGATCGGGGAACATCGCCTACGTCTCTCCTGTGTCGCAAATTGTAGCTCGGCACATTTAGAAAAATTGTGAATTATTATGTGTGGTCGGCGGTTTCGAGATGTTACTTAACGTGACAAAAGAACAACCCAGGTGTATATACGCACCTAAAGCGGGGTCACACAAATATTATTTTACTGTCAGCAATATTTTATCAAAAAAAAACATTTACACTTGTTTACTTCATTATATAATGCTTCCGAATCCTTACTTAAGTTTTTAAATTTGCTTTTGATAAGCCATACCAATGTTTTAAACGCGATTCTGCTACAATTATAGCTGCCGTGACTTACACGGATGTTAGCTTGTTTATATATTGTTCCAGTTTTGTATCGGTGTTTCGCATTAATTGAAATTCAACTTCGGAAACGCTGGAAACCTTTATCCACGCCTCACGTACATTGCATTGCAGCCTCTCTGGATACCCTAGTTGTATATATGATACGAGCCCAAATTTTCCTGGTACGAACCGAAAAAATCATGGGTTTTGGAGCTGCTTAACTATTCTAAGATCCCTTAGTGTTTTATTGTTATTTATAAGATTGAGTTAATCACTGCTGGTTGTGTTGTTTGGCACATGACGAAGAGGTCACAATTCAGGCTCGTTGTGGTTCAGAGCATGCCGTGATGGATTAAGGGCCGAATCAAGCTAACCTAAAACATATGTGTGGAAGCCTAGCCTTAATGTATCTTGAAAACAAGGGCTTGGCTTTAAAACATGATCTCTATACTGACAAATGTCCCTGGCTTGCCGTATCAGACGAGTGGAGCCGGACATGGTTCACGATGAACCGAGCAGCGCCTGATGAACCGAGCAGCGCCCGAGCTTCAAATGTCCCTGGCTTGCTATCAGACGAGTGGAGCCGGACATGGTTCACGATGAACCGAGCAGCGCCTGATGAACCGAGCAGCGCCCGAGCTTCAAATGTCCCTGGCTTGCTATCAGACGAGTGGAGCCGGACATGGTTCACGATGAACCGAGCAGCGCCTGATGAACCGAGCAGCGCCCGAGCTTCAAATGTCCCTGGCTTGCTATCAGACGAGTGGAGCCGGACATGGTTCATGATGAACCGAGCAGCGCCGGAGCTTCAAAAGCTGGCTCAGATTTTTCTCACCTCTAGCATGAAGATAATAGACGGTACCGCATATGGATTGTGATATTGTTTCAAAATGCAAAGCTTTTAAATTTTTGACTGAATAACGTTACAAATTTGCAACAGGGTACATTGCATAGCGATGTGGTAATAGAGTTGTTTGTTTTGGCGTTTTCCATTTGCACCTGGGTTCTTATTGGCTCTCTTTGCCCGACCAACTGCACCTAGTGCATCAGCCTCACAGCTAAACCACGCTGGTTCAATTCACCGTTGCGACAAAAGTTTATTCATTGATTGTGCCCAATCGACGTTAATTGATGCAGGAAAGAGCTAAATAAAATTGTTTAGTATTCATTTTGCTTTCCTGATTTTATATGTGTATTTTGGGCGTGTAACTACGCTTTTTGACGTGAAATTTTTTGTCGGTCATTCATTTACAAGACTAATAATGATATATAATTGCCCATTTATTGTTAGTTGCTTTCATTGTAATATTTAGTGTTGTAACTCTGTTAACAATACCGACTGACGTCCAGTCCAAATGGGAAGTGAATCGTTCTGATGACGACGTAATGACAGGGGCGTGGCAAAGGAGGTGCCTCTCCCCCCACTATTTGCTGACAGTTGTGAAAAAATTAACTGATGAGGTTATAACAAAATGACTGTCCCCCCTGAACTTTTGAGAAAACCTTGCAACGTCCCTGCGGTACGATATCCATAGCATTGGTCATTTTTGTGCCATTATAACCTCGCTTGGAACTAGTTGGACAGCGAAATATTTTCAACTACTGTTGGGCCAAATTTGAGAAAATACACAATTTTTGTATCTAATCTACAACTTTATATAGAAACGAAGGACAACATAACGTATTATAATATTTCATAGCAAAGATATAGTCTCCTAGGTGCGCCTTTTACTATTTTTCTACGTTCTACCTAAGGGTGCGACGCCGACAGTCTGAATTTCCATCTTTGCTCTATAGAATATATTTTCTGGCGGCGGGGTTAATGTATAATATTTATTACGTAGTTAGGTTCAGCATTTGTAGCTCAGTTTTGAGCGTTTTATTTTCCAAAACTGTGTAATAAAGCCTCTTTTAGGGGTAGTTACGGCTTAGCCGACCGAGGCACTTATATATTTAGTTGTATGGAATCATATCTGGATGGTAGAACGGCTAAAAATCCTGACAGAGCCTCGTTGATTTATCTATGTGGATAGTTTAGTAGCTGCTCAACCCTAATAGCCGACCGAGGCGCTTAGTATTTAGCTGTATGGAATCATATCTGGATGGTAGAACGGCTAAAAATACTGACAGACCCTCGTTGATTTATCTATGTGGATAGTTTAGTAACTGCTCAGAGTACACCCAATAGCCGATCGAGGCGCTTAGTATTTAGCTGTATGCCGGGTGTCCGCGCCCTGGAAAATCCTGGATAATCTTGGAAAATCCTTGAAATTGGCTCTGCATCCTGGAACATCCTGGAAATTGAAAGGACCGTAGTGTAAAAAGCGGCAAATCCTGGAAAATCGCCAGAAAAATCCTGGAAATTCATAAACGTTTTTCAACAAAATTTGTATTTTTTTAAAAATTGTTAAACTTTTGTTTTTTTCTTTCAGATTTTCCCACATCAGCGCCAGGAGCCATACTTTTATATATTATTTATCATCGCCTCTGAATCATTAATAATTTTCAGAATATATAGGCTCTTGAACCACAACATTGTTTCTTTGTTTGTTGTTACTGGTTTCAGATTTCATTTGATTCAGTTATTACAGATTAACTCTGTTGGGGTTCCAGAGTATAACTATATATTCTGAATTTTATTTGTGCTTCAGACGTACTGATAAGTACTATAATTATGCCGAAATTGAAATGCAAATTTCTCGACTCCTGGTTGGATGTAAATCGTTTCCCCGAGTTCGCCAATTGGCTCATAGCTACATAGCTTATTCAACTTTCTACGCTGGTTCAAAATATGTATAATACTTTCTTATGTAATTTTTTCTTATGGGAAAATCGTATGACGCAGGGTGTCCGCGACCAATGAAATCCAAAAACAAGTACTCGAAATGAAAAAAGAGTCATTACAAAGCTTAAAAATTCATCCCTTCACCAATATTGTTGCATTTAAAAATCCTGGAAATTCGCTCAAAAAATCCTGGAAATTCATGACCGGAAATGCGCGAACACCCTGTGTATGGAATCGTATCTGGATGGTAGAACGGCTAAAAATACTGACAGAGCCTCATTGATTTATCTATGTGGATAGTTAAGTAGCTGCTCAGAGTACCCCCAATAGCCGACCGAGGCGCTTAGTATTTAGCTGTATGGAATCGTATCTGGATGGTAGAACGGCTAAAAATACTTACAGAGCCTCGTCGATTTATCTATGTGGATAGTTAAGTAGCTGCTCAGAGTACCCCCAATAGCCGACCGAGGCGCTTAGTATTTAGCTGTATGGAATCGTATCTGGATGGTAGAACGGCTAAAAATACTTACAGAGCCTCGTCGATTTATCTATGTGGATAGTTAAGTAGCGGTGCTAAGAGTACCCCCAATGGCCTGACCGAGGCGCTTAGTATTTAGCTGTATGGAATCGTATCTGCATGAAAGAACGGCTAAAAATACTTACAGAGCCTCGTCGATTTATCTATGTGGATAGTTAAGTAGCTGCTAGGAGTACCCCGACAGCCGACCGAGGCGCTTATTATTTAGCTGTATGGAATCGTATCTGGATGGTAGAACGGCTAAAAATACTTACAGAGCCTCGTCGATTTATCTATGTGGATAGTTAAGTAGCTGCTCAGAGTATCCCTAAAATTTTAGAATCCCTGAGGAGTTGCTTGCTTATGTATAATTACTATATTTGTATTATTTTTGTTTGGCTGGTGCATATAGTTAGGAGTGGATACGAAATATGCTGGAGCAGAATTGAGAGTTGAATGGGCCATGTGTACGTTTAAACATATTTGGCTTAGAAAGCAACTGTGCTTTCGCACACTTAAAACAACGAACGGATTTCTTTGTACATTAAGTATATAATCGATTTCTGTTGTGGCACTCAGTATTGCTTGGCAATGGTTTAAATTATAAATAATATGGTTCCTGGCTCGCAAATCATAGAAATCACTAAATAGTTCCCGTGAGTTTTACATTGGATGATTTTGTCAATATGGTTCGGCAACGGATCAGCTGGAAAGTAACATCAGTTTAAATGATGCTATGCTGGGCATAACACAAAAGAATATAAAAGATATTTAGGTGTAGAGCTACAGGAATTTTAAATAATCACCCAATAATTTGCTGCTTTTCCTTGTGCCCACTTGTAGCGTAAATTACGTCAGCGTCCGCAATTAAAGGCCTGGCTCGCACTGTTTCAGGTCCTGTAGAGCCATTGCATAGCCCCCGTTGTTTGGCTCAAAGGTTGACTGATAATGGTCGAATTGACACTTTGGCGAAGGATTTGTTCCTTTTGAGCGGATCGAAGCTGGATTTGGCTTCGTTGAGTAGATCGAAGCGGGATTCGTCCTTGTTGAGCGGAGCGAAGCTGGATTTGTCCTTGTTGAGCGATCGAACCTGGATTTGTCTTTGTTGAGCAGACCAAGGCGGGATTTGTCCTTCTTGAGCGGATCGAAGCAGGATTTGGCATTGTTGAGTGGATGGAAGCGGGATTTGTCCTTGTTGTGCTGGTCGAAGCGGAAGACGTCCTTGTTGAGTGGATCGAAGCTAGATTTGTCCTTGTTGAGCGATCGAACCCGGATTTGCCCTTGTTGAGCAGACCAAGGCGGGATTTGTCCTTCTTGAGCGGATCGAATTAGGATTTGTCAATGTTCAGTGGACCGTAGCGGGATTTGTCCTTGTTAAGCTGATCGAAGCGGGATTTGTCCTTGTTGAGCTGATCGAAGCGGGATTCGTCCTTGTTGAGCGGAGCGAAGCTGCATTTGTCCTTGTTGAGCGATCGAACCTGGATTAGTCCTTGTGGAGCAGACCAAGGCGGGATTTGTCCTTCTTGAGCGGATCGCAGGATT
Source organism: Trileptium ribeirensis (assembly GCA_030248225.1). NCBI lineage: Eukaryota > Metazoa > Nematoda > Enoplea > Enoplida > Thoracostomopsidae > Trileptium > Trileptium ribeirensis. Next base: position 8,770 of record JASANE010013359.1, on the reverse strand, counting down.
TGTCATTGTTGAGTGGATCGAAGCGGGATTTGTCCTTGTTGAGCAGACCAAGGTGGGATTTGTCCTTCTTGAGCTGATCGAAGCGCGATTTGTCCTTGTTGAGCTGATCGAACCGGGAGTTGTCCTTGTTGAGTGATCGAACCTAGATTTGTCCTTGTTGAGAAGACCAAGGCGGGATTTGTCCTTCTTGACCGGATCGAAGCAGGATTTGGCATTGTTGAGTGGATCGAAGCGGATTTGTCCTCGTTGAGCTGGTCGAAGCGGACGATGTCCTTGTTGAGTGGATCGAAGCAGGATTTGTCCTTGTTGAGAGATCGAAGCCGGATTTGCCCTTGTTGAGCAGACCAAGGCGGGATTTGTCCTTCTTGAGCTGATCGAAGCGGGATTTGTCCTTGTTGAGCTGATCGAAGCGGGAGTTGTCCCTGTTGAGTGGATCGAAGCTGGATTTGTCCTTGTTGAGCGGATCGAAGTGTTGGAAACAGTATAATTGCGGCAATAAAGGAACGATTTCGGCAAAACAAGCTATGCTATTGTAATAATCGTCTTATTTTCTGGTCTGTCCGACATCTGAGATGATCTAGTTGACAGGATGTAAGCCAGAATGCAATTTTTGCCGTCAGAACGTTTTTTAATTTATATTATATTTTAATTTGGCCAGAATACGTGATGTTATGCTGGACATATAGCGGTTGTTTCAAATGAACGGCGTCATGCACTTGTGTCAAAATTAAGCTTAGATTATTCAGAGCTCCAATTTTGAAGTGCTCTTGCTAAACTGTTATTGTTGTCCTCCGAAAATGATCTTTGCTAACTCTTCGAATGTTCAAACTCTTCGATGTTTATATGATTTGTATAGCTAGTTATTGGTTTAAATTATCTTTACAAATTTACTAATAATTGTGTAGAGATCAAAAAGTGTAACTAGTGTATTGTGTTGATTGATAGAAATTGTTTCCTCATGACCTCAATACACGAAACTCTACTGATTATTTGTAAAGTTGATAGAGAATCATTCCTTTAGTATATATGCTTGCATAAAAACTTGAAACTGTATTAGTTGCGCTTCCAAATTTCATTACAGTTTCGAGGTTGGTCAAAATTAAATATATACTTAGTTAAACTCTTTAGTTACTGTGTAAACTAGCGTTAACGCTATTGTAACCGCTGGAATTCGAGAGCAGATTATAACAAGCGGGCCTTGTCAAACTTGTCCAACCGATAGATTGAGCTTTTTAATCAGAAAATGTTTTTGAACATGAACAAAAACTGATAAAAATGCATAAAAGTTATTTGCATCGCTATGTTACCCATTACCGCTATGTGTGCAGGGATATAGCTAAGAGCATTACTCACCCTTGCGTACAGCAACGTGCTGCATCAGAAATGGCAAAAATGAAGTTACGGTTGTTTGTTTAAATATGCGCTTAAGTTTTATATGTGCCACCAGCACATTTAGCGCGCCATCTAGAAAATTTTTTGGTTACGCCCCTGCTTGTGCACGTGTCGTATAATGATATATACAAAATTAAGATACCGGCATTGGATTCCGTCGGGTGTCTCTGTGGTTCCTTGCGATCTTCACTGACGTTCTCGAAATAATAGTCTCTGATTTTCATATCTGGAAACAAAAGAGTGTCTCTATGTTCTTGAAAAGCAATAGTTATCTGATCTTCATAGAAATGTGGAGCGCCAGTACCAGTAAAATATGATCACTGTAACAGCTTAAGGTGTGCAGTTCGTGCACGCACATCTCCGTGAACCATGCCACAGCTATAGCAGTGTAGATTTGTTTAAGACAATAGCGTTTATGATGAATGCAACTCCTACGTATCGAATTCAGTAGGCTAAGAAACGAATATTACTTCGTATTTATGGTAATCGGGACATTTTGATTTAAGTTTCTTTTTATTGTTTGTTAGCTATGCTTTGTGTGTATCCCGTCTATAAATATAAATTTGGTACAGAGTTTGGTTTCTAAAGGTGGTGCTGTTTTGTATAGTTATTTTTCTTTCCGTATTGATATATTATTTTTCTCTTCTTCTTCTATAAAATAAATATGGTTTTGGTTTTGGTTTTTGTTTGTGGTGCTGTTTTTTTTTTTTATTTTTTTTTTTTTTTCTGTTTTTTTGTTTTTGTTTTTTTTTCTAATTTTTATGAGTAAATTTTATCTATGTTTTCACATTTATTGAGCGAACTCGGACAATCAAAGTAGCGAAGCGAGGTTTGCATTGGCGGACATATTATATAATCGCTTTCACTTACGCTGCTTCAGTCGTGCATTGATGTTTAACGTCTAACTAATGTATTGCAAGGACGAGTTAGTGGCAGAATCTTAGCTACCTACAAGGCGAATATATTGTAATGAAGTTTTTATTTACTGCTTGAATCTATGAATTTGGTCGTCACTGTACAGGTTGCGAGCCAGAATCGAGTATATACATAATGCGTGCATCCTAAAATTTCATGAAATCCTAACTTTATATCGTTTACACTGTGTACGTCTCATATTTGCCATTGAAACACTGACTCGGCTTGATAACTTGTACTGCAGAAAAAATCGTTTACAGTGGTAATAGCGTAACAATTATTTCCTCTTGGGCCCTTCGCGTCCCTTTGTTTCGTTAAATTCTTTCTTTTACCGATTCCGAGTTCCCGTGAGAATTTCCCCTTGTTATGGCACCTCTGTCTCCTCTGTTCTTGACGGGGCCTAGCATATAAGTCAGTCTTCCGGGCCTGCGGGTTGTTTTGGCCCCGCTGTTCGGAACCTTTGTCTCCCTGTAGTCGCGACCTGCATTGTCGTCGGGTACTCTTGCCGAGGGTGTACGACACAACCCGGGTAGGGTAACTCAATTTGCGGTGTGCCGGGTATTCAGGGTGTGCCCGGGTTAATAAATTTTTCTTCACAGTGTCGTACACACCTTTAATAGATACTAGTTTGGCGTGAATCCGCTATAACCTTCATCGCTTTGTAGCTAGCGCGGTTTATTAGCCAACTGTGTAGTTTTTTATAAATTCTCGAAATTTGTATCTAGGCAATTATGAAATTTGATGAAATAATGCAGCACGCTGTCAATCAATCTGCAATAAATCATTGTGTGCTTGACACTGTCCAGCATTGGCAATACCCTTAGCTAGCTACCTTTGAAAAAATTTATAAAAAACATGGGATGTCTAAGATACCCTGTTGTCGACCGTGTGCCTGACTCTGTGTGGTGTACATGTAACAGCCCGAGTTTTTGGCCGAACTTAAAGATGCAAAATTAGGCCATAAGGGCCTCAAAATTTAGCGTATAAAGGGCGATCGGATACCGGTGGAGCGTGATCCATGGGTTTATTGATGCATTGGCTATAATAATTGTATTGAATAAAATAAAGTACTTTACTTGTGTATGTTATGAATGTATAATCACGCTCCACCAGCCCGAGGTGCGCGGGGTGATTTCGCACCCAAAATTGAATCAATATCTTATGGTTAGGGTATCCGATCGATCCCTGGACAAGTACTGCTCTATATATATGTATTAAAACGTTGTGTCATTTATTTGTGTTGAAGTAAGGGACGGATGCGTAGTCGGATCGGCTGGGGACAAGGGGGAGAGATTTCGCGTTTCATCACAATCCGATCTAACGAATTTTGCTACTTAGGTGCCCCAGGGCCGCTCCCGGTGCGCATCCAGAAACGTTATGTGCTCATAATTGTTATATTATACAAAAAATATGTATTGTATGGGACGCTGGGTGTCAGGATGGGTCGGGGTATTGCGCGAAACCCTCATGACAAAAATTTGCGTTTTTGAGCTTTCTAATATTCTTGGGATCTGGGAAGATCTATCCTGACACGCCGGGCAAGGAAAACTGTTATTTTATTAGTGTTCTAATTCATGTATGTTTTAAGGGGCGTTTTGAGTACGTAGGAAGAAGGATAAAATCGATCTAAAATGACTAAATTTTCATTTTCAAGGGGTATAGGAATTTTGGAATTTTGGGGGGTTTTTACAGATTTTAAACAAAAAGGGGGGCATCAAACTATTATTAGGGCTTCATAAGGATTCGAAATTACTCATTCGGGTCAACTTACTCCCAACCCGTAAGTACTTAGGGACTCCCAATCAGGCGCTTATACTCTCAAACTTTAGGGCCCTAAATCACTATGTCTCAAACCAAAACTTCTCGGTTTTTGGAGCCCTACACCTTAATTGGGTCCTATACTAATCATTTCACTGAAACCCGGGGCCACCCGCCCCAACGGATCTTCACGGGACCCCCATAACTTAGTTGGGACTCAAATTTTTCCCATCGTGCACGCATTTAACTGCTTATAGCGGGCTTCTTAGGGGACTTACAATAAAACTAAGGGTCTCACAAGTAGGCGACCAGCCAGGGCATGGATATGATCCCGCCCCCGGCCGCCTACTCCGCACCGTTCCTGAAAAAAATAACAAAAATTACAAAAATCTCTATTTATATACAGCGCCTAAAGCGCTTTTATATCTCTCGAAATTGCAGGCCTCGCGCCGACCAGCGCGAGGTTTAGGTTGTTTACGCCAGCTATTGGCACACTTCGGCCACTGCTGGCTGTTGGCGCTGTCTCTCTGTACATTTCATACCAAGCGGCGACTACGACTGACCAGGGGCACGTTTTGTTGTTTCGGCCAGCTTAGCTGTTTTGTACATCGTTGGTAACTGTGTTTACGAGTTGTGCGTTATTGTACGTGTACATATATATATGGTGTTGTAGGCTTTTGCAAAATTTTAAATTTTAAATTTTCGGGTAGCAGTAGCGACGCACAGCGACCCTGGCAATAAGCAGAACAAGAGGGGGGGTAGACAGACAGTATATAAAGAGACTGCCCGATTCTCCGATCGGGACCAGTCGAGAGTTTAGGTTTTGTTTTTGGCGGTTGTCGCCATTTAAATTTATAAGTTTTGGTACGTGTTTGCTTTTCGTTTGGGCTGCTAGGCTTGCCAGGGTTGGTTTCTCGCCGTGCCCCCACGGTGGAGAGCCTTCCCTGGTCTTCGATTCTTTTCGGTCTTACCAAGGGTCGTCCTTGCGGGCGCTGGGGTGTCGGAAGGATGCCCCGCGCGTCCGTAAGGGCCGAGCCCCGTCAAAATTCGCAAAATCATCCTAAACTGATCAAAATTCGCGTTCTCACGTATCTCGACTGGTTCCCCGCCCCTCGGGCGTTTTCTTTTCATTCACAGGTCCGAGGGGTGATCAAAAATTTTAATCTAGGACAAATCATGCCGAGCAAAATTTCTAGTTTCGGGCAAACTTAGTAAGCAAAAATTTATTATGCTGAGGCAAGCGATAGCGAGCCGCTTTTGGAAAGTTCAGCAAAATTTCCTAGGCGATAATAAGAGTGAGACTAAGGACGTTGCCGTCTGCATCTCCGGGTGACACGAGTTGTCCCCGTCGGTCTAAAAATCGAACAGCAGCGTCGAATCCTCATTCGTTCGCTGGTTCTTTCTGTCTCCTCTTAGCATGCGATGCAGACGACTGCGGCCCAGAACGTGACAAAAAGGTTTTTCAGAAGTTCACTAGCTGAGCCTAGCACGAGACAGGGACTGGAGCTGGCGGCGAACTAAAATATACTGAGCCTGGGCGGAACGTGTATTTTCTAACCGTGCAACTACGGGGAAAATCCAGGTCGCCACCCTCTCCCGGAGCCCTCTGGGAGCGAGTTTCGAATTAGTTAGCTCGTTCGCGGGCCGCTCCAGCCTCTGTTGCGAACGCTTAAAATCTATTAACCTTAGGCCCTGTTCTCGTTTTGATACATCAGGAAAAAGTTGATACCGGTTCGTTGGGCAGGCCGTATTTGAAGGGGAGTCGATTACGTTCTCATGAAACAGTGAGCTCGAATCAACCGGCTATCGTCCAGGGGCACTGTTTTCAAATTGAAATACAATATTATTATCGGGGTATCTTGCAGGGTACCCGACTTTAGCGTTGTCTCAATTATCGTTACGATATAATTGTTGTATATAGCGTGCAGTACGCCCCAATTGGGCGATGTTCATAGTGTGTGCAAAAGAATAGGCTCGACAGTAAAGGAGTTGAACCGTGTTTAATTTATTCAAGCAGTTCGAAGTCTTATCTAATTTTCCGACCCTAGTGAGAGTTTAGAAATTATTTTTAGATGAAACTCTGGAAGATTTGGAACCGGACGAATCTCGCGTCATAGCAAGCAGGCCCGAGTCGGCAATCCACTCCGCACCCCGCCCCTTGTTCGTGTCTTACGTGAACTACCTGGAACTCTCGCTGCGACGGCTCCCGCAGAAATTGTGGCTTTGCGTAGCCCGCATCCCAATAGGTAACACAAGCAACTATAGATGAAACATTCAAGGGACTGGGGCCTCCGCCTCAGTGCCCCAAAGTTATTATAGGTAGTTGTTAGTGGTAATCAATTCTCAGGAATACACCCAGTCAAGGCCACCTTTAGGAGTTATACATGGTCACCTTCTAGGTTACCGGGTCAGTCGCGTAGCACCCTAAGATTAGAACGGGACAACAGCACAGGGGAAACTGCCAACCAGGAGCCTCGCCAAGGCTACCCTAGGGACAGAGAACCCAGCCTAAGGGATTAAGTGGAACATGAGGGAAAGGCGAGTCAGCCTTATTACTTGTGAGCAGGCTTAGGGGTTGACTCTCCCTCGGGGGACCTCATACCGCTAGACACGTGGGCCAAAATAGGGGCCAGGCCGAACACCCTGGTTAACCCGCCGGCAGCCTGCTAAGCTAAGCGGTTCCCATAGGTCATCGCATAGATCACCGGGGAGTCGTGGAAGCCGGGGTTGTCCGGGCACCACAACAGAGTAAACCGTGGTGCAGCTGGGATCCCTTAGGGCCAGAACTGGTCCTAGTACATAAATAAAGTGGGGGCCACGCCGTGAGATAGTTTATGAAATTTCCAAGGACAAAAGCATTTTACAATCACTACGTATAGGACCTCTCGCATACGACGGCGCCGGCTTAGTGTGTACAATGGAGCAGATATATTAAGTAATGGCTATTTTCACTTTTAAGCTGACTGATTGCGTTCAATGTCGCCTCGATAACAGCTTTGTCACAGGAGCCAAAATGTGGCTGTTTAATAGAGTAATTAAAATGCTACTGAATGAGGCTCATGCGATCCACCGGCACGGCATAGTAGCGTTGTGTTCTGATTGTGAACTCTATCTCGAAAAAATATTCCAGCTGCAAAGTGTAGGGCGAGTGACTGAGATTCTCTTGACATCGTGCCCGTCGGACTGCGTGAGCCCGGAATAAGGCTGATTTACGAGTGTAGAGTGACGCGCTGGCAAATGGAAAGGATAATCGTTGGGTTGGCGCAGTACACAGTTTTTGATAGTTATGGCTATGCGTCTAGTGGTCATTGGCGAGGAGTTATTGTTTTAGGATCCAAAGTGGCTTACTTGGTGCTATTCAGTGTTACGTCATCTACTAGTAATAATAATACTACTATTGTCTATAAATTGTGATTACGTCGGGTTGGACTTTGTTAGCAACACCTAAGCGTTACGCTCACCATAGTACCCACCATTGACTCGGTTACTGAGCCGCTAACTGTACCAATAGCTGCTTACGATCACTGTATTCTTGATACGCTTGTTGGTGGACGATTGCTACGCCCGGGTAGATTGGACCATTTGAAGGCAATAATTTTGAACGGCGAACAGACAATTCGTCAATTGTTCGCAATTGCGATCAAACAATTCGTTGACAATTCAGCAACGTGATCGAATAAGTCGTTAATTGCCTGGAGCTACCATCGAACAATTCGTCGGTAATTCGACAACGCTGTCGGACAATTCAATAATTGTTTGGAACTGCGATCGACCAACTCGTTGGTAATTTGGCAGCGTAATCGGACAATTCGTCAACAAGTCGGAACTGCTCCCGGATAATCTGGCCGGACAATAATTCGAACTGTAAACGGCAGCGGTTTTAGCAGTTATTGACTTTCGTATACGCAGGCACCGCTTCATTTTTACGTCACACCACGTCGATCGAGCGAATCGCCATCAGCGACAAAACTACCCCACGGCGCCTCTACCACGCCGACACTCTCGCTCGTCTGCTCAATCTACGTCATAACCCGATCCAACCGTGCACCCGGCAACGTTGTGTTGGAATAGTGAACTGTCGGAATTGTTGAAGACTATCGAGGCATGGTCAGTGTGACATTGTGCTTGATTTAGAATATATTTTTATTTCATTAATGTGGTGTGGCTCAGAACATGTTTTAACGATTAGAATACGACTGATGGAAATTGTAGTGTAATATTGAAGGCAGTAATGTACGTTTTGTTGTGTCGCACGTACCTTCAACTTATTTGAAACCAGAGACGCCGTAATTTCACCAATTTTACACGGGTAGCTTGTAGCGTCCTGACCGGTTAAGTGACTTCAAATTGCTATTTTGGGCCCTATACTGATCTTTTCGTTATTTTAAGTGTTCCTGTGAGATCTATTTTGTGCCAGTATATGAACCGAGAGTCTATAGTTAATTCGGACCAGTGAACTAGTCGATTCGGGTTGCTGGTAAAGATATCGTTATAGTCTATAGGGCACGTTTTGAGTTTAGCGAATTGAGCAGTTGAATATCTTCAGAAGAGTAAAATTGTCAAGCTCCAGTGAACGTTTGGAGTTGAAGTAGCCGCGGTGATCAGGCGAAGCGAAAATTCACACCAACAGTCACATACTTAAGGAATAGGCGCACAGGTACAGTGAAGTTTACTTAACAGTAGAACTTCCGCTATAAAGTAAACA
>JASANE010013358.1:0-12705 GCA_030248225.1 Trileptium ribeirensis | reverse complement strand
TATATATACCGAGTCATACTGTCATTACGGAAACACGAGTCTACCACTTCTTATAATTCCAAACAATTTAATCAGAAAATATCGCCTCGTTCCATTGAAACTATCAAATCAACTGTAATTTCATTCATAAATAAATACATTATCAAGTTACTTGTGTATATACTACCAAAGATAAACTTCGTGTTTTATATTTTCAATGGAAAAACTAGAGAAACAAATCTTGCCCAATAACCTACTCGTATTAGGCTGGGCACGCCGGATCCTTAGGAATTGGGCCCGTCTGAGCCTAGCTTCCGCAAAACCTAAGAGCGACCAAGAGTCTGGGTAGTTTCAGCTTAGCGGACAGGCTGCAGACTGTACGAGGGTATTCGGCTTCGTCCTTTTCGGTAACACAGGTGTGTGTTATGTGGTATATTTACTATAGGTCCACCAGGGAAAGACAAACCCAGCACCAATTGTATAGATACTAAGGTCGAACGGTCGTTCCCTAGTCCCATTACTACAGGCAGCATAAGTAATCATTTAAGCTCAATTGTTGACCAGGTTAACTAGATTATTCAAACTGTTTCTGGTTAAAGGTTCACATTTTTCCAGTGGTAATTTTTAATTCAAAGGGTCTGCAGTCAATTTTCAAATTTTAAACCAAATGTAAAAAATTACTGTTTTTTTTAAAAATTTGTCAATAGGTGCTTTTTAGGTCAACAATCATAAATTTGATGTTGGCCTGTTTACGTAAATAATTATACACGGTCAAACGGTCAGAACTTTGTGCCGGCGAAGATGCTATATCCTGCCGACCTCTGTACCTGCCATGATGCAACGCAGCATCGCAACGCAAGAATGCTGGTACTGACCTCACAATTTTTGTGTAACATTTCCGAGAAGAAATGATTGTTTCACCTGCCTATGTCAACTTTAGGGGCTGGACGTTATAACGTTACAAAAAAGAACAACTTAGAGCGGGGATTCGGAGAGCGGCAGCCTCTCGACTTGGGCTTAGCACATGGGTCACATAGGGACCTTAGCTTAAGCTAAGACTAAGGCTGGTTGATATATCGAGAACGGCATGGCATGCATTATACTTTTTACACTAAAGTTGACATGAATCGGTTCACCTATTTATGTGAGGCCGAGGAGAAGCAAAAGCGACATTGCTGATATAGAGCAAATACATATCCAAGCCCACAAGCATGAAATCCACAGCGACGCTTAAGTTTATGGAGATTCCTTAAATGGCTGTTTTAGGAAGACAGAGGTGACATTGATTATTAATCATTTGTAAGAACGGGAAAATCGTGAAATTGTTTGGATAAACGCTTAGGCTAAGAATGATGACTTCGGCTTGGTATATCGCGAACGGCATGAACTGAATTTTATTTCCGCCCCTCAGGGTTACTTGGGCCTTAATTTGAATTGATATTCAATAAACGTCTGGGAGTCGTCAATGAAAGCGGACTCAAGGTATTGCGGTTAAAAAAATCTTACGTTATATATAACTAATCGGGTGGAGAAAGCAAGAGATCTTGTAAGCCTTTCAGGTTTCTGCCCCAAAAAAGTCATTCAACGAAAAGGTGGTAAAATCAAGCTCAGATGGCGATATCGGCCCCCTAATCCGCGCACAAGGACTGGGAACTTGACGCTGCAGTCGCATGAGGGGCAATCAAGCATGAGCGTGGGAATAACATTTTTGAGACGCACCAGTTTTAATCAGGGCTCATGTAAAGAGCTACACTTAATTTGTAGCATATATTTTACGGACGATTTTTCTCAGACTTCGGAGTTCGATTAGACTAAGTAAGCATGCTCCTAGGCGCAAGTGAACCAGCTTCGTATGAGCTACTAACGGGCAACGCTTTCACGGACGATTTCGCCGAGGTTTCAATTTAGTTAGGTTGGTTCTGTAAGTTTCACTTAAGGACTAACTGAACAATATTGAACAAGTATACATATATTCGAAAGTGGAGCCCAATCCTGTTGACAAATTTTAATTGGACTCGAAGTCCAGCCCGATTAAAACCAACCTGAGAAATCTATAATTTTCAATTATGATTCCTATCCACCAAACTACACGTATTCTCAGCCAGTGAACACTGCGAGTAGGTATCCGTACTTTTCAACGTAGGCGGTTTAATTCATTAATCAATGCTGCTAGCAAAAACCAAGGCTGTTAGGGCGAGGGAGTGGTTACCCGAGGTCGAGCCGATTCGAAAACCCACAAATTTCACACCGACCAGGTCTCATTTGACTTATTTCAATTTTCGATCAAAGCGCATCTTCTACGTGGGTATATAAATTAAACATCATCACAGCTAATAGCTATACAGAGTATACATATTGAATCACGCAAAATTGCCACAATGTTAAAACTGCCCATTTCACTTCCAGACTTAGTTGACGTAGTTAAATTAAAGTAGCGTCACCTCCCCGGCCAAATTTAACAAGATACTTACGGATTTGGTACAATTATCTCGACAAACGAGTACGTCATTCGACACATATATAATAATAAAGTTTACTCATTACGATACGGGGGGTTCCTTGGTGAAAAAACATACATCGCCTCCACGTAACCCCTCAGTTTTTTTATCAATCCATAGTGTCCAAAGGATTTGGTAATTTCGTCCAGCGGTCGTAGTTTCCGTTGAGCTGCCTCGGTGCATTCCCGATACCGGACGAAAAGGCATGTCTCTTTGAGTTTTTTGTCACCAAAAGTCTACAAATCCGGAAAATTTCATTTTTTTTAACGTTTCAGATAATTATTGTAAAGTGGTTTAGTGAAAAAAAATATGAATTTTGAGGTACCGACTCGTGTAGGTTAAGGGCCAGCGGTACGGTGTTGCGAATGGGAAACGAAGCCTATCTCTCTCGTCCTGGATGATCAGTGTGGTCAAGTGCTTCGCAAGCATGAAAATAAAATTCAGACTTTTGAAAGAGAAAATATTTCCACGCCTTGACTACGAATTCTGTTCGCAGCGGTTATTTAATTGATGTCAAAAATTTGGCATGGCAGAATACAAAATGTTAAAATGCTAAATTTAGTAGGGGTTGCAAAATATTTCAGCGTAAAATAATTTATTTAATACGGGGCACATCATTGAACGGTGGTGGGGCGACGCAAAACCACTGAGTAGATGGCGCAAAATTTTTTGCTTGTCCCAGACGCCGAATACCCACGCTATGCTACTTATAAAGATAAGTTTAAAACACTATGAGAACTGGGATTTTTTTCTGGTCCAAGCACATCTGCGAGTAACTTGAAAGCGTGACAACTTTATTCAAGGCTAATGTGCTGTTGAAAATCATCAGGTTTGCGGCTACTTACAACGGTGTGAGCTATCCGGTAGCCTAAGCAGAAACCTCTATGCAGAGACGTCGCCACGGGGGACATTATGGGTTGGAACTGCCACTAGCTTATTTTTGGTTACCAGTCGTTTACAACTGCAGCTAGATTTTCGGGCCTTCTCGGTTATAACGTCAACCCGAAAATGGCTAACCTCGAAGATACAGGTTACTCAGCTCGTGGTTCAAGAATATCATTTCCATGGCAAAAAACATTAAAACTTTCTGGCTTCCTCCTGACACCCAAAATTTTCGAAAATATTTTTCTCGGCAGATGTACTGCACCATTGGAACCACGTTTACTGAAATCAACCCAATTGGCTCAGGCGTTATGGAGTTATTTCCATACACGCCAAATCCTAAGTCAAAGCCTTAGTCTACCACCTAAAGGTTGTTAGCCCGTGAACCGACTAGTCTGATTCATTCGACTAAACTGGCCAACGTGGTTCGAATGATATACAATATACACATCTATCGAGATTTTTATAAAATTCCTTGGAAGACATCAGGAACCAAAAAAAATCAGAACAAAATTTTGTCATAAAAACGGCCGAAATGGACATTTTCTGAACCAGTTCGTCGAACTGAGTCTAGGAGTTGTCGTAAAACCGCCATACCTCCAAAATCGACCAATTCCGGGCTGGTGACGGGTTAACCGAAAAGACCAAAGTTACGGACACCAGCTATTAGTAATTACCAAGCCTCCAGACCCCACCCAAACGTTGTTTCTGCAGGCTGGGAGCGATATTATTCCCGTTTTTTTACATTTCAGCTTCATAAAACCTATGAGTACCGCTGCGGTGTAAGCTTTATTTTAACAATAATGACGATACTACTAAAGCCATTATAAACACAAAACAAAAACACCAACATGTTTTTGTCGTTCCTATTCACAACAGAACGCAAACACTAAACAGGCGATTGCAACGCTCCTACATAAATATATTTTTAGTCTAAGCGAATAAAAAAAATTCACATAAAATTTGATTGCCGTTGTTGAAAATATTGAAAACAACAAACACAAGGTATGGCGTAACAATTTTTTAAAAACGCAGTACTTGAAAACAAAGGCGGAATAGGAGGGATGCGTGGTCGGGTGATGGTCCGGCGGTAGTAAAGTGAAATGGGCCACCAGTTCAGATTCAATGAAAAATTTGGTATCGCAAGTAATTTTTTTATTTACTGATGTTGGTTACCGAAAAAAACCATTTTATATGGCAGAAATACAATGAAAACAAAACATGGCTAAATTATATTGGCAGTGGTTGCACAACTCGCAGCACCTGCATGATCAATTCGTTACAACTGATGAATGCACGTTAGTACTTGTTAAAAAAACAAGTTAAAATGTGAATTTGTCGGAATAATAAATGCTAAGGTTGCAAAAACTTGCTTGCAAAAAAAACACAAACGTCATGGTGGCCCCAAAATGCGTTGAAAACGTGTACAAAGTTTAAGGAGGACGTGAAATTTTTTTACACAAATTTAAAGCACCAACCTGAATTGTACACCAGGCACAAATACAAATAACGGTGCCACACACATAATGTATTTTAGCAAGCGCGTCTTAACATTAAAAATTCGGTAGCAAAAATCTTTTTGAAGGAGACTGCAAACAATAATTAGTGCTCAAGAACTGGATAAACCTACACACTCGTGCATAGCCAGATTACAGCGCTTCCAAGAAAAACGTTTTAACCAGATCTACATTACCAATGTTTTTTTTCAGACTTTAATTATATGACATTTCAGTTCTCGATTTCAAATTTTACAAGTCGATGCGATTACAAAGATTTTTTTCAGTTTTTTTTCATAATAATTATCGAAACGATTGCGCAGGCAGTAAAAACAATTATAGACGCAACAGAACAACCAGAACGAAATTCGACGAGGAGAAACAAGACGAATTGCGCCGCAAACAAAAAAAGACGATACAGTTGAATACCATATATACATATACACATATATACACACGTACATATACATATCACAATAGAAGCAATTCTAAGAACGTAATGCGCGAATACTTCGGCATAAATATATTCAAGCCAATCATGATGCAACCACGGCAACAACTAGTAATGAAGGGATCACACTGTCGAGGATGAGTATACACCAAGAGTGGGTTACAGACCTTGAACAAAATCGTTGTCTTTCTACACTAAAAGGAATGCACCGTTTCAATTACGACTACTTTCGGGACACGCAACTTCCTTCTTCAACCCAATTAGCGTGCCAATCCGTTTGAATTTCGATTGTTCAACCCTCCCAACTCGTCCTAATTCGGCGGCGATCGACTTGGTCTTTGTTGTCCTCAACTTGCCGCCATCCTAATTAAGCTGAATCTAACTTAGCAGATGACCCTCGTTCATGAGGACAGTCGAAAACGTCGAAAAGAACCGAGCTAATTTGAAATTTGTACGCGAATGCCGGTACTTCGAAGTCTCGCCGGGGGAAAACCGACGACGCGAGAACGTCCGTCTCGAGGCCAGAGACGGGGCAAACCTTAAAGCACTCCTCTCTGGTCAGGCACCCGGCTCAAAGGCCCCTGGAGTCCGCGGGAGGGCCCTAAATCGCCCCCTCCCGTTCGTCCTATTCGTTCGTCTTTTGTCCGTCCGTAAAACTCTGAAATTTTATCAATTTTTTTATGTTTTGTCCCCGTGCGTCCTCGTTTGCGTCGTGTCCTTACATATAGATACATATGTATATAGTTATAGGTAAATATAATACATACACACGTAGACACATACACATACTACACACAGTAGACACAACGGCGTCCTGAGCGACAGAAAGGTCGCTCAGGATAAACACAAACTCACAATTCACCAAACACAACAACAACACAGCGACAAAGAAGAAAACCGACCAGAAACGTCGGTTAGAGAGAGAACGAGGACAAAAGCGAAAGGACATCGAGGACACGAGGCGGGAGCGGGAAGGGTAGCGGGACAAGGGTAATCCGGGAAGATTTTCGAGGGGCTGGGGCCAAATTCGGTCCCAGGACGGAAAACGGGGTCGATCGATACCAAACACAAGGGGGTAGACTTAGTAACGGGTCGGAACCCACTCATGGGTTCTGTTGTGCATTAGTATTGGGAGCTTTAGCGGGCTCTCCTGCGTTAACGGATGGGCGGAGCGACGCCCGCCGGGTATCGTTGGACTCACCGTCCAACGGCGATTTGAACGAGGGGTGATATCGCTACTGGGGCGGTAGGAGTAAAAACGGTACTAAAATCGTGGCAATTAGAGAAAGTGTGATGGCTACGGTGGGGCGCGTTTGTTGGTCGTCCGGGTTAACGGGGCGGCGGATCGAGACCCGCCGGGTATTTTCGGAAACGTCTCATCGAGACAAATTTAATGAGGGGCGGTTCGCCCATTTTTGGAGTTAAAACTAAAATTCCGGGCATTTTGGTGCCCCTCCTTAATTGTTATTTCAGACTGGGGAACAGTGACAGGTTGTGGCGGGTTAAAGGGAAGTGGGGCGGAGGCCGGCAGCATATCGTCAGACTCGCCGAAAGCAGGCGAATGAAATAAGGGGTCGCATGCGCCGGTTCTGACGCGGGGTACGGCGACGGGAATGTCGGAAAGTGGGGTTCTGTATTGGTTGCCTACTGCAATAGGCTACAGGAGCAAGGCGGTTTCGCCTAAAAGTCGTCCACTGGACACACACATAAATAGATACCTATACATATTCTATATATGATATGTCCTAACTACATGAAAAGTGATGGTCCGGGTTTCACGGCGACAATCCTACCTAGCGTAAGTAGCGATTGTCTCTACGCGGTACAAGCGAAGTTTCGGCGTTGTCCAAGGGCCTTTGGATGTCCATTCGCAATTTCCAACGCGTTCTACCAGCCAGCTCTGGTTATTCTACGTACCACGATATCGCCGACGGTGACGGGCCCTCGAATGAGCCCGGCATCCGTCGTCCCTTACAGTTGCAAGTGCTACCAAAGCGTGATTTCCGCTTATTTTGACTTGTTGTTTTCTGTAACCATTACCTAGTATTTTGTTATAACCAAGTAAGTTTAATATTTTTGATTTCAGTCTTAACAAACGTGTTTTCCTGAACGTGCAGCCAGGGGCCTCCTATTCCCGGACGGTCGTAACCGTCAGCCCTATAACATATAGAGTCGGCTAGTTGGGTTCTCAACCAAGTTCCAGTTTTCGTCGGGGTGGGGGTTTTATTTTCCGTACTACCGGTCGGTTGAGGCAGCTCATTTCCTCATAACTTAGACAGGTTACAACACTCGTCCCTAGCAAAATCGAGGATTACGACAGAAGGATGCGGCACGTTATACTAGACAATCACTGATATTGCGCGACATTGGTATACATAGCAGTTATATACAAAACGGTTCATGTTATATACAAAACGGTTCATAGTATGTAAGTAACATTTTATACGAAACTGTTCGTCAATATAAACGGTGTACTATACAAAGATTGTTCATTAATACAAACGGCAGTTTATACAAAAATTGTTCATTAATATGAACGACATTTTATACAAAAATGGTTGTCTGTTGCAATACGGCCCTTTTGTATGCAAACAGCCCTGTGTCAACACGTCCCTATCTAATTTTGAGTGCGAAAGTCCTGAAATGCCCATGACAGGGCCGAAGCGGCCCTGTTACATAGATAACATGCTTATTAACAGTGTCAATTTAGTATCATGAAAAATAACATGATAAATTATTGGCATCATTCGCGTGCCTTAAAATGATATAATAATCTGTTTACTATGGCTGCGCATATCAGTCTGTGGTAAAAACCGGGCAATTACGTTTTTAAGTGATAAATCTGGCAATTAGTACATTAATGACTATTACTCACTTTTTTAGTCTTAAAGTTGTCGATTCACCCAAGACGTTTACCGCACAACACTTTCAATTTTTTCGACGACTGTAATGGTCAGACTTGTAAAAACACTCCATTATTACACCAGAAAGGACAAGGCAATTAAAAGCGCATGCTTAGAATGCACAGTATGCCAAAAGGTGAAAACAATGTCACAGCTTAAGTGCTATAACAACAAGGTCACGCTGTGGGCTTATACATCTAAACCTACTTCGTGTACCAAACTCCCTTCAGCTTTTATATATTTGCTTGACATTTATCGATATGAAAGGATTATCGGGATTTGTGCTGCACCAAACTACCAATTTATTCATCCGTTTCACCGTGAAGCTAAACACAAATTTAAGGGCATATGTTTTGTGTATTTATGATAGAGTAAATATTATCATAGCGCACGATATATAGTCATCGGCTAACCCATAGAGATAAATCACAAATGCAATACTTCCGCAAAATACATAATTGACTCGCCATTATTTCAGCGACTTTAAATATAACTTTTGTTTATTTGAAAGGAAAAATAAATGTGATCAAAATAAGCACAATTTCTCTAGTTTATTAAATATATAGGACTTTGTGTTTTTGTAATACATGTCGATGACATTAATTATATCAGAGTGCGGTCGCCATAGAACATAGAACTTTCTAGAAATTCTAGTTGTTCGAAGGCGTTTTAACCTATTATTGTGTATGACCAATGTATACGTTGTTCTTCGAATCTAATTAACTAACAGCATTATCAAACACTTTTAACCGGTACAAGGTCGTCTAATCGTCCTTAATTTTGCAATGATTCGAAATGTTTTTTTTTACTTTTCCTGTGAAGGTTTTAAAGTTCTATAGACTCCGGCGCCGGAAAAGGCATCTCCGATTTTTGCCATGTCGTCGTGATGCCACTAAAAGCCGCGACTGATCAGACATCGGGAAAAGCATGCTTAATTTGGCAAGAAAGGTTAACCTTTTTTGAATTTGGGAAGGTTAATACATATGGTTATATATGGCCCAATGGCTCAGTTGAGAGGGTGTAGGGCTTTCGACCTCAAGATTTATACAGCTGCAATTTTCTGTTTTCATTTTCATTTTAGTTTGGTAATATCATTAATCTTAATGTTGCTGCGAAAACCAGTTGCTTGTTTATTAACTCGTGTATTATTTCCAAGTATTTAACATCAGTTGCGCGATATCTTGGGTCTCGAAAGCGAGCAAATAATAACACACGTGCAAACATACGAGACAAACAAGATTTAACACAACGACGCAAGCTGTTCATATTTCATAGCAGTGGGACGAAACAGGTTAAAGATTTGTTTCTTGTGTTCATTCACATACCTATATAACATTCCCATAATTAATGTCAAAAATATTCTCATATTGTCATAATATGAGTGAATTCTCAGTGAATGCATGAAGATGCTTACTACAGGTGGTTTGGAAATAATTAGATATTATTGAGTCATGGCTATTTTATGACATGTCAGTTTAACCGCGTCTTATTTGTGCGTATCGTTATGAAAATATCGTGTAACAATTAGCAAAGTAAACCTCTCGCTCTTCCATTATAATTGCCTGCATGGAAAATGGCAATAATTTCGGTATCTCAAAATTTTTAAATATGTTAATGTTTAATCGTTTAGCACATAAACGGCACATTTGCAATGGCGTACGTTGAAAGTTTGCGGTTTATTTACACATGCTCTCCCACTCAATTATTTTGCGATGTTTTTAACGAACCAAACAACAGCTCCAAATAGCGTACCGGCTTTCGCACGATGCTCGGTGTCAAATCATCCGCGTTCAGTGCACTGCTATGGCAATGTTTGTTGAACTTTGTACGAAAAACCGAAATGCACATTATTTCTGGTTAAGGTTTAAGGGTTAAGGATTTACATATATCTGAAAAGCAGCAATGTTTGTTATATTCTATGATGTAGCGATTACTGCCGTCATTACTATTCTCCACCGCGTATATACACTTTTAAGTCGAAACAACTGCGATGCTTGGTGTTATAATTGTTTGCATACGAAAAACTTGTAAAACAATTAAGGTGTCTTTAAGATTTTAGTGTATTATTAAACAGATCAGATAGTGGAAGCAAATTACAATTGTATCCAACAATTCTTTTTTAGGACATTTTTGTGTAGTACCACAGTAACACAAGTTTTAAATTGAAATTTTTCACTTCGTTGAACAGCACAAGTGTTTGCGCAATATTTTATTTTGGTACCAAAGTAGTTTTGTTGCTTAATCCTGTCGTCTTAAACTCATGTCACGGGCGCCTATAGGCACAAACTGCAGTGCATTAAGAAATAACCATATTATAGTTTTGATGAGGTTTGTTATTCATATCTATTCTGCACCGACAACTATATTACAGCTTTGTTAAACTATTTATATTTATACTCTTTCTGCAATGACGATAATATTACAGCTTTTTGAGTTTTCTTAGCTCAAAAACTATGCTGCACCGACGACAATACTACACGTTAGTTGAGGTATGTCAAGCTCCATATCAATTCAGCACTGACAATTCCGTTCGCTTTGTGGCTCAATTCTGTCATTTGAGGCTCTTGTCACCAGCACCCTAAGGCACAACGTGTAGTGCTTTAAGTAATAACAACGATATTACTGTTTTCATGAGGTTTAGATTCATATCTGTTTTTCAACGGCAACGATAATACAGCTTTGTTACGGCTATATAACTTTATACCCATCCGGCAATAACGATGATATTACAGCTTTTTGACTTTGCGGAGCACCTAAGCTATGCTGCACCAACAACAATACTACACGCTTGTTTACTTTTGTTAAACTCTATATCTATTCAGCACTCACACCATGTTAAGCTTTGTTACCACACATAGAAGATTATATCCCTCCTACATTGACGATATTACAGGTTTTCGGCTTTGCGGAGTACCAAATCTACGTTGCACCGGCGGCAATACTGCACGTTTGTTTAGGTATGCTAAGATTTATATCAATTCAGCACTGACAACAATATTACTGATTTGTTAAGACGTATAATAGAGGATTATAACTGTTGGGTTTATAACCCTAGGTCACACCAGACATTAATATGCTCGACGCTGCCGTGTTAATCTTAAAGCGTTTATCAGAAGCACCATGATTACGTATACAAATTTGCTCAAAGCTGAAGCTTAGTGATTGTGGCTAGAGACCCACGATAGATTGGGTTCAGCCAATTGCGATTGCGCCTTCAAAATCCAACTTTCTGAACTACTATTTAAAATTCAAATATTGTTTATTTCATACTTTAATTAATTAGCTAGCTCCAGGTATTGTGTATATTTTATTGTTATAATTTTCCAATTAAACTGCGACTTTCAACCCCACGGTCACGGCGTACCATCTAGCATCCATCCTGACACGACCATTATGTTAAATCTTCTTGACTTTGCGAAACTCCAAATCCATGCTACACCGGCGACAATACTTTACGATTGCTGCGATTTCTATAGCTGCAAAACAATATTACACTAAGGATGATAAATATTACAGATTTGTTGAGGCTCGCTGAGCTTCATATCTATGTAGCACCGACGACGACAATGCTTACATATTTATTGAGATATAATTATTATATCTATGCACTGACATGTTTCAGAAAGAACAATATGAATACGAATAATGAAATAAAAGCTGGTAGCATCGGTTACAAGTAACTTGCAATATTCCCTGTTTGTTCCATATTTCGAAGCATATGAACATTGTTGGCATCAAAGATTTTTTAAAATATGTATTACTTTTTATTTGCATAAATTATAGTACAAATTCCTTTGTTTATTAAAAAGGCATATCTTTTTGAACTCTATACATAAAAGTAATGACAGTAAATTTTTGTAAGTCATCATTGTTCAAAAAAGTTGTGATGCATGCTTGGAACTTTTAAATTAATAAAAATTTACAGATTTTTTTGCGAAGGGAAAATTCTCTAGTTGTAGGAGTAAAGGGTTTTGTTCGCAACACAAAGAATGTGATTATAGTATAGCACCGATAGGTTTATACTGTCAGTGTTACGCTAACTTACTCGCGAATAAACGCAAATATTAAGTACAAAGTCGATCCCAGAACCGTTTTTATCAATTGAGGCAGCCAATAAAATTTACTTCCAATACAAAATGTGATTTGCGGCAAATGATTTCAGTTTTGCCAATTTTCAGTTAGCGAAATACCGAACCAAATTCTGTTCTTTGCAGCAAGATTGCTCTATTTGATATCGGCTTTATTATAAAGGATAATAGTGCTGAGGTTATAAAATTTGTTTGCGCGGATCTCTGGTCTAAACGCCCTCTATTATATGTTTATTGTTCAATATTTCCGCCAATTTTAGTATTTGTGAAAAGACTTAGAGCTTATGTCTCCATATTGCACACTATACAGCAAAACCACTCTACAAACGGACAGCGGCGACGACTGGTTTCATGAACTGGTCAATGAAGGCGATAACGTACCTATTTTCCTTTTCGGACAGAACCCAA